>JAMPIV010002749.1:0-301419 GCA_024509875.1 Oreohelix idahoensis | reverse complement strand
CATCCTGCAATGATGATCTAAACTTCTTGTTTATGCACACTTGATCAATCTGATTTTCTGTTCTATGGTCTGGTGATATCCATGTTGCCATGTGTATTCTCTTATGTGGAAACATGCTTCCTCCTATAGCCAGTTGATTTGAATCACAGAAGTTTGAGAATAGTTCCCCATTTTCATTCATTATTCCTAGCCCATGTTTTCCCATTACTTCTTCAAAGCCGGTGTTGACTATACCTATCTTTGCATTCATGTCACCCATCAAAATTGTGATGTCTCTTCTTTTTACTTTTTCCATAATTTCCTGTCGTCTAGTATAAAATGCTTCTTTCACCGACTGTTCTTTGTCATTAGTTGGTGCATAACATTGGATGACATTTACATTTATTTTCTTTTTAGCTGTTTTAAAAGAAGCTGTTATTATTCTGGATCCAACAGCTTCCCATTCAATGAGTGCTTTCTGTGCTTCTTTAGATAACATAAGAGCTACCCCTTCACTGTGGTGTGAACTTTCGTCTTCATGTCCTGAGGACAGCACCAATTCACCTGTGATAAGTTTCTTCCTGTCTACCCCCTTCCACTTTGTTTCACACAGTCCCAGAACCTCGATTTTATATTCCCTCATCTCTGCTACTACTTGTGCCACTTTCCCTTGTTCGTTTAATGTCCGAACATTCCAGGTGCCAAATCTGGAAGTTCTCTTAGAAGAAAGAAGGTTAGTCAGCAACACAGACTCCTTTCGGCTTTCTCTGTGTTGCATCATACGCATCCCTGCGAGAGGACCGTCCCCTGTCTTGGATGGCTGTTTTATTTTCTTTAATTGACTTGTCTATGTTTGTTAAAGTTTTTTGTTGAAGTTTTTTGTTGAAGTTTTTTGGGGTTTAAACTTTTTACGGGATGGGTAACCGGCCCCATGCCCAACCCTCCTTAGTCGCTTTCTACGACATGCTTGGCAGGGAACAGTGTTACTATTCTTTGCTCCCCTTTCGGGCCCCGGTAACACACGGGTGTCATTTAGAGGGTAAGTTGGATTACTGTAAATACATTTGTATATATGATGCAAATATCTATTTCAGATTATTCAATGATGATTATTTTATGATATTGTGTAACTACATTATTAATGATTCAATGGATAAATATTTTTAAGACATGTGTTGATGAATGGAAGGAAGGAAACCAAACCAGATACTCACATTTGGTTTAAACATTAAGGATCAATCTAAAAGTATTAGAAATTGACAGGAAGAAGAAGTGGAATTGACTACGTTAGCCTATCTTGAATGTAAATAATAATGTATTATAATGTTTTATATTATTTGTTCTGGAATTGCACAGTAGGCACCTGTCATACTGTACATGTAACAAGGAACTGGCCACCAGCTGTAGAATCCTTCCCGTAACGAATTGCTATATTGATATAATAGACTGGCACTACTGGCAAGGGCGATTCCAGAAATGTCGGGCTTAAAGTCTCTATTGCCGACTTACAATGTTCAACGCGAATATATAGTGGTGGGATGTAGATGGGTCAATGGTAACTGGAACAAACGTCAACTGTGACGTGGCAAGTAAGGCAAACTGGACCCATGACTTGATTATGAATATCAACTGTTTATTATACGAGAACGTGGACGCAGACATCATAGTAAGTAGTCATTGTCACGTAGGGTTTATATTCATTTAATTTCCTACATTTTCTTCCTATTCGTTCACCCAAATTCTCTCTTTTATTATCTCTGTATTTCATTTTTCCCGTATATTTTTCATCCATTCGTTTTTGCGAATATTATTTTCATATAATTCGCAAACTTTACCTGTTTCTTTCTCAAAACTGAGAATCGCGCTAGGACGATATTACGTAGATGTCAGGGCTGCAGGGCGTCAGAAGGCGTGATAAGTCGGTTCGCTGAACACAGGACGTAGCAAATCGTCTACATTCTCACCGAGCGCGCAAGCTTCTTCTCGGCATTAGTCCCGGTGAGGTGTGATACTTTACATCTGCACCGGTCAGTATCCAGACATTTGTCTGGAAAATCCCAAACTGACACGGCGCTCACTTGGGCCATGGTCAGCTGTAGTGTGAAAACTGCCCTGCAATGGAGTCAGGCTGTCTGGGATTTGAAACTGACACGCGTACATCGTGGTCAGTAGGTGACAGTTACGACACGCGTTAAGCGGACGTAAATGTTGGGAGTAGGGGAGATAATTTCGCTTGGCGAAATGAGTTTGGGCCCTTTGTCTGATTTTAAGATATTGGCCAAGTTTGAAACTTTAATTTCATTCTCGCTCATAGACTCACAGTGATAGGTTGCTCGTAAACAGAATAGCTGTTAGCGAAGATCTCAGTTTGTTTCGGCAATTTGTCGAACTTCTAGACTTCCAGAAATATTTTCAGCATTTTATTCTTAAGTTGTGCGACTACCTGTAATTCTGTGGTTGAGGTAATTAATATGATAGATATATAGATTTTGTGAGTGTTAAAGTGTTAAATCGCTTAATTCATTTTAATCTATTTCTTTAGCGCAGAAGAGAAATAAAGTGGTAGGCTATTATATTTTCTAGGGAAGCATTGAGTGGAAAGCAGACTAAAAATTTAATTTCTAGCTTATAACGGCAATTGTAGCTATTTATGAATTTAATTTAACTGCTAATACTCAGTCGAGTGTATTTTTCTAAACTAACGTATAAACTCTAGAATCGAGCCTCATGAATGGTGACGGGATACGCACGTGTTCCTAAATTCATGAGGATTGCTGATTTTTAAATATAACTTACGTCATGGGAAGTTTAAATGATAAGCAAAGCTCTCTGCTTGCAAGTTTAGACGTGAGTTTATAACCAGTACATAGTCTGTTTATTATATTATATGTGTTATTTTTCCTCCACACAGTGAAAGTTTTGGGGTGACCCTAACTTTACCAGCACCTAGTAGTAGTTTCCATACTTGTGAAGAAATAGACAGTCCTTATTTTGAACCACGTGGGTTTTCTCAAGTAACACTGATCTGACGGTGCAAGTTAGACAGAAATACTAATATCCCAATAACGGGTTTTCAAAGACTGTAATGATAAATACTGGACCTTGGAGCTAGATCTAAAATTTCTTCTAGAAAAACTCTACGTAATCTTTCTGCCTGGTGGCGCGAAATACTTCAAGTATTAACTAACATTTCCCGACTATCTATATATATTATTTGTGGACAAATCTGTGGTGTGACTAAAGTGAATCCTATACTGAGGGAAGGCACCGACCTGACATTCATCATTTTTTTAGAAACCTACGCTATTGACACTGTGCTCTGCTAACTCCCGCGCCTGGAATAATTGTTAGGTGACTTAATCAGACATTTGAACAAATTTGCACACCCAAGTAGTCGTTCCCGGAGACTCCGAGTTAAATACGTCTTTTGGAACTGGGGACTTCTTGGCAGAAGACTGCATTTTTTTTTTGAGTCTGTGTAAAGATCTAAAATCAGTGTGTTCCAAGAGGCAGCGAGCAAAGTCGTGAGTACCTGAATGAGAAGCCATGGCGGAATGAATGAGTGTACGCTGGTCTGAGTGATATTTTCACTATTATATCTTTGACACCCTGTTGCTGTCCTAATTTTTTTTTTTTCCAATCTGCATAATTTGTTGCTAAGGCTAGAGTTCTTGTGTTTTTGTCTTAGGTTAAATCAGATTTTTTTCAAACTCTGTGCATATAATTACGAGATAAAACAAAGAAAAACTCTTAGACTCAAACCCTATGTATCTGTGACTCGGGCGCCATCATCTGTTCTCTTAACGGGGCCGGGCTAAACCTAGAGTTAACACTATAACGGGGCTATCATCCTTGCAACATTTCCTTGATATTTTTATGACTATGTGTATATGTATTTTCCTTGATGTACTTTCTTTGATGTTGTGAGCCGATTTTTCCTGATATTAAAATCGCTCTTGAACTTAATAATCGTGTTTGGTCAGCTCGTTCTAGATAATATATATATCATTGTTATAGTTTTCCCACGTCTGTGTGTTTACCTGTCGTCACGTGTATGTGCGTGCCTGTGAGTGATAGAAATATACGTAATATGTATATTGGTGTAGTCTGTCTGACGCTGTAACAACTGTTGTAGAAGATAGGTGAGAGAGAGAAGAATTCTTTTCGCTTTCAGAGACAGCCACTATATCAAAATCTATCATCTCACGTGTGTGGAAATTCTATTACCTTTCACTAACTCTCACTGAGTCTATCACCTATTCAAACCTATTCAGAAGGGACCAAACCTAGTCTTAATTCTCCTATCGGAAATCTACGACAAATGAGGGCTCGTTTCCGGTCTTTGAACTTAGAATAGGAAGACGAGTACGACAAACGTGGACTCGTCTATCTGGATTTTGAACTTAAGATTCTGTATTCTGATATAGAGTAAGAGTGTGATGTCTTGTGAGTTGTTATATCTTTAAATAATTACCCCCTAGACTAGCGATCTGTTTACGGGCGTGCTGACCACACAAACTAATAAGTTTTTTTTTTCCACAGCATCTTTGAATAATATACATTTTGGTTACAGGTTGATTTGTCGGGATATATGTTAACTGCTGATTGTAATACTAAATGCTGGTAAAGTGGTGAGTGTATAACATTCACTGGGTACTGAGGCAGAACGGCGTTTGAACTAAGTTAAGGAGTGTGTTTCGGACTTTTTGTCCAGATTAATTCCCTCCCTTACCCGATCTGACTTCAGGGGCGAACTTATAGTGGATTTTTAAAAATTAAGGGATTATTTTTCTCTTTAATTTTTGCAATATTCTTTTGCTTTTCCACTGTAGCAACTTATTTTTCAGAAGTAATCTTAACTACCATTTAGTTGGCGTAGTCGTGTTTTGCATTAAGTGCTTTATTGCCGATAATAGCAGCGATAGTTAGATTTTACTTTGGAGGAGGTATCCCAGGGTTAAGGATATCATCTTTTGAATTTTTGGTTTTTTTTTCTCGTAAGTGGTAGGAACCAGGTTATTCTTTTTCCTATTTTCTATCTCCACGTGTCTCAGTCACTGACATAATATGGCCGAGAGGGCAAAGCTTAGACAACTCCTCAGGGACGAAGCGAGAGAGGAGGGACTGGAAGGAGAGGAAGCGAAAGCTTTTGTCAGAGACGAACTGGAGAGATATGATGCGGAGAGGAAAGCAGCTGAAGCTTTACAGCAGAAGAAGATGGATGATGAAATGGAAATGGAAATTCGCAGGGCGAACGAACGAGAGAAGGAGAGACAGCATGAGGAGAAGAGAGACAGCGTGAGGAGAAAGAGGAGAGACAACATGAGTTGGCTCTTAAAGCTCTAGAGTTCCAAAGTCGTGGGGCTGCCTCTACCTCCAGCAATGGAGAGTCTTCTCCTCATTCTTCCTTAACTGACCCTGCTAACACTCAATCTCTTCAACTAAATGCTATGTCTTTCACTCTTGAATCTTTTCCTTGTCCAAATGAGAAGATTGACACATGGTTAGAAAAATTTGAGAAAATTGCAACTCTGTACGGGTTAGAGAGGTCGCGTTGGAATATGAAACTTTCCCAGGCCCTAAAAGGTTCTGCTTATGATGTTTATTCTAAGCTGGAAAGTAGCCAACAAGACGACTACGATGTGTTGAAGAAAGCGTTACTGGAGCGCTTTGAAATGAACGCTCGCAAGTTTTTGCAACTGTTTCGCAACAGCCGGAAAGAGAATTCTGAAACTTTTCACCAGTTCTCATCTCGTCTTAAGGGATATCTAACAAAGTGCCTTGAGCTTTCGCAGCTCCCCTCTACCTATGAAGGTCTTGAGGAACTTGTTCTAACTGAACAAATAAAGAACACTTTGTCTGCTGATACCCGGAGATTTCTCGCTGAGCAGGGGGCAGAAAAACTTGAAGACATTTTGGAAAAGTCTGAGCGTTATCACAATGCGCTGGCTGAACTACCGGCCACAAAGCGGAAACCGACAGAGGAGCATTTTCGAAAACATAACCTAGAGCAATCTTCTCAGGCTTCTAACCAAAACAACCACAGAGAAACTGGACCTCAAAACCCCCCTCCTGAAAAATCCAAGTTCTACAAGAACAAGTACCCCAACCACCCCAAACAGTCTGATCAACCCGACCGCCCTACATGGCAGCGTAGCCAGAAAGGACAAGGTGGCAAAGGGAGAACCCCTGAGCACGGGACATATGATCAGACCGAGCACACCGAGCCTAAACGCATCGGATGCTTATTAACAGTCTCTCGCAAGGCGGAATTATTGACAGTGATTCCCAACCTGTTGGGGATAGACCCTCAACGCGAGGTATTGTTATTTTGAACGGTTCTCAAACTTCTTGCTTATTTGACACGGGGCTTTCTTACGATTGCATTGTTGCCAGAAACCTGGTTAAACCCGGTCAAGAGACAGGAGAGACCGTCAAACTTTGTGGAGTTCGTAAGAGTGATGCACCTACAGCGCTTCCCATCGCATTGGTGGAGATACACTCTGACTTTGTCAGAGGTGTGATCAAAGCAGCTGTTATGGATGATCCCATCTACCCAGTCATACTTGGCGGGAGATACGTGTGTATTGGGAAACCGGAAGAGCCGATTGTGGCAGCAGTAACTACAAGAGGGCAAACCAAGAAGGAACGGGAGCCTGCGCCAAATTTGTTACCTATGGAACTTAAAGAAGCGCAATACAAGGACCCTACTTTGGCACCCTGCTTTAGGAAACTGCCCATGGCTAAGGAACCCAAACAGCACGGGGACATTTTTTCTGAGGATGGCGTACTTTATCGGAGAACGGGCAAGCCTGACCAAGGTTACAACCAGCTCCTAGTACCGAAACAGTACAGAAGCCAAATCCTAGAAATGGGGCACTCTCTTCCCTTTAGCGGACATATGGGACAGAACGCCACAAACCAACGTATAACCACTCATTATTGGTGGCCAGGAGTGAATACTGATATCATCAGATATGTCAAATCCTGTGCCCAGTGCCAACGTGTGCCACCCAAGCAACGGGCACCCCCAGTCCACATGGGTGAAATGCCAATAATGGGAACACCATTCGAACGGGTAGTGATCGACATTTTAGGGCCTTTCGAAAGGACTAAAAGAAGGAACAGGTTTATCCTGACCTTAGTCGATACATGCACTTTATGGGCGGAAGCTATCCCGCTAACATGCGCAGATGCCAAGCATGTCGCAGAAGCCCTCGTGCAGATTTTCACTCGGTTGGGATTCCCTCAGCAAGTGTTGACGGATAATGGATCTCCATACCGAAACCTGTTGATGGATGAGATCGTTAAGATCTTGAGGACCCAGCACATCCACACTAAGCCATATACTCCGGCCGGAAATGGGCTCGTGGAACGTGCAAATGGAAACCTCACCATGATGCTAAGTAAGCTGGCACAAGTGAAACCTGAAGATTGGGATCTCTGTATTCCTGCAGCATTATTTGGCTACAGAGAATCTCCTCATACTTCCACAGGATTTCCGCCAGCTACACTCTTATTCGGCAGACCCATTAAGGGCCCGCTTGAAGCCTTACTTCAGTCTCTGACAGACGAGAAGGCTGATGAGACAGTTGTCTCAGCCAGTAAATATGTGTCGGTTTTAAAGGAACGGTTGAAACTAGGGTGGGACCTAGCAACGACTAACTTTAAGCGAGCACGCACCAAGCACGCTAACCGATACAGGAAAGTCGCGGAAGAGAGAGAACTGGAAGCAGGAGAGAAAGTTTTGGTGTTACTCCCTACTGAGAACAACCAACTGAAGATCGGATGGCAAGGGCCGTTTACCGTCCTGAAAAAGATTTCTAAGGCTAACTACCAGATCTCTATTGAAGGAAAGGAGAAGGTTTTCCATTTAAATCTCTTAAAGAGATACTTGGAAAAACCAGTGCCAACCTCCGACCATCTCCTGACGATCGCCAAAACTGACGAAGATGATGATAGTGGCAGGGATATTCCACCGCTATCACAGGAAATCTTTCAAAAATGTCAGAAGCGGCGACGCTCTTTCAAGCGCGCATGGGAGACATTCCGGGGGAAGGAAACTTTGAGGAGTGGACTTGAGTAGGAATTGGACAGAGATGGAGGGGGAAGAGGAGAGGGAAGAAGACAGACACCCCGAAGCTACGGTTATAGGAAATTAAACTCCATAACGTAGACATGGAGTGCTTCCATATCTTAAAGGGGGGAGGCTCTGTCACGTAGGGTTTATATTCATTTAATTTCCTACATTTTCTTCCTATTCGTTCACCCAAATTCTCTCTTTTATTATCTCTGTATTTCATTTTTCCCGTATATTTTTCATCCATTCGTTTTGCGAATATTATTTTCATATAATTCGCAAACTTTACCTGTTTCTTTCTCAAAACTGAGAATCGCGCTAGGACGATATTACGTAGATGTCAGGGCTGCAGGGCGTCAGAAGGCGTGATAAGTCGGTTCGCTGAACACAGGACGTAGCAAATCGTCTACATTCTCACCGAGCGCGCGAGCTTCTTCTCGGCATTAGTCCCGGTGAGGTGTGATACTTTACATCTGCACCGGTCAGTATCCAGACATTTGTCTGGAAAATCCCAAACTGACACGGCGCTCACTTGGGCCATGGTCAGCTGTAGTGTGAAAACTGCCCTGCAATGGAGTCAGGCTGTCTGGGATTTGAAACTGACACGCGTACATCGTGGTCAGTAGGTGACAGTTACGACACGCGTTAAGCGGACGTAAATGTTGGGAGTAGGGGAGATAATTTCGCTTGGCGAAATGAGTTTGGGCCCTTTGTCTGATTTTAAGATATTGGCCAAGTTTGAAACTTTAATTTCATTCTCGCTCATAGACTCACAGTAGATAGGTTGCTCGTAAACAGAATAGCTGTTAGCGAAGATCTCAGTTTGTTTCGGCAATTTGTCGAACTTCTAGACTTCCAGAAATATTTTCAGCATTTTTATTCTTAAGTTGTGCGACTACCTGTAATTCTGTGGTTGAGGTAATTAATATGATAGATATATAGATTTTGTGAGTGTTAAAGTGTTAAATCGCTTAATTCATTTTAATCTATTTCTTTAGCGCAGAAGAGAAATAAAGTGGTAGGCTATTATATTTTCTAGGGAAGCATTCAGTGGAAAGCAGACTAAAAATTTAATTTCTAGCTTATAACGGCAATTGTAGCTATTTATGAATTTAATTTAACTGCTAATACTCAGTCGAGTGTATTTTTCTAAACTAACGTATAAACTCTAGAATCGAGCCTCATGAATGGTGACGGGATACGCACGTGTTCCTAAATTCATGAGGATTGCTGATTTTTAAATATAACTTACGTCATGGGAAGTTTAAATGATAAGCAAAGCTCTCTGCTTGCAAGTTTAGACGTGAGTTTATAACCAGTACATAGTCTGTTTAT
Source organism: Oreohelix idahoensis (assembly GCA_024509875.1). Classification (NCBI taxonomy): domain Eukaryota; kingdom Metazoa; phylum Mollusca; class Gastropoda; order Stylommatophora; family Oreohelicidae; genus Oreohelix; species Oreohelix idahoensis. Next base: position 292,025 of record JAMPIV010002749.1, on the reverse strand, counting down.
TATATTATATGTGTTATTTTTCCTCCACACAGTGAAAGTTTTGGGGTGACCCTAACTTTACCAGCACCTAGTAGTAGTTTCCATACTTGTGAAGAAATAGACAGTCCTTATTTTGAACCACGTGGGTTTTCTCAAGTAACACTGATCTGACGGTGCAAGTTAGACAGAAATACTAATATCCCAATAACGGGTTTTCAAAGACTGTAATGATAAATACTGGACCTTGGAGCTAGATCTAAAATTTCTTCTAGAAAAACTCTACGTAATCTTTCTGCCTGGTGGCGCGAAATACTTCAAGTATTAACTAACATTTCCCGACTATCTATATATATTATTTGTGGACAAATCTGTGGTGTGACTAAAGTGAATCCTATACTGAGAGAAGGCACCGACCTGACATTCATCATTTTTTAGAAACCTACGCTATTGACACTGTGCTCTGCTAACTCCCGCGCCTGGAATAATTGTTAGGTGACTTAATCAGACATTTGAACAAATTTGCACACCCAAGTAGTCGTTCCCGGAGACTCCGAGTTAAATACGTCTTTTGGAACTGGGGACTTCTTGGCAGAAGACTGCATTTTTTTTGAGTCTGTGTAAAGATCTAAAATCAGTGTGTTCCAAGAGGCAGCGAGCAAAGTCGTGAGTACCTGAATGAGAAGCCATGGCGGAATGAATGAGTGTACGCTGGTCTGAGTGATATTTTCACTATTATATCTTTGACACCCTGTTGCTGTCCTAATTTTTTTTTTCCAATCTGCATAATTTGTTGCTAAGGCTAGAGTCATTGTGTTTTTGTCTTAGGTTAAATCAGATTTTTTTCAAACTCTGTGCATATAATTACGAGATAAAACAAAGAAAAACTCTTAGACTCAAACCCTATGTATCTGTGACTCGGGCGCCATCATCTGTTCTCTTAACGGGGCCGGGCTAAACCTAGAGTTAACACTATAACGGGGCTATCATCCTTGCAACATTTCCTTGATATTTTTATGACTATGTGTATATGTATTTTCCTTGATGTACTTTCTTTGATGTTGTGAGCCGATTTTTCCTGATAATAAAATCGCTCTTGAACTTAATAATCGTGTTTGGTCAGCTCGTTCTAGATAATATATATATATCATTGTTATAGTTTTCCCACGTCTGTGTGTTTACCTGTCGTCACGTGTATGTGCGTGCCTGTGAGTGATAGAAATATACGTAATATGTATATTGGTGTAGTCTGTCTGACGCTGTAACAACTGTTGTAGAAGATAGGTGAGAGAGAGAAGAATTCTTTTCGCTTTCAGAGACAGCCACTATATCAAAATCTATCATCTCACGTGTGTGGAAATTCTATTACCTTTCACTAACTCTCACTGAGTCTATCACCTATTCAAACCTATTCAGAAGGGACCAAACCTAGTCTTAATTCTCCTATCGGAAATCTACGACAGTCATCAATAGTACAAATAGCAGTGTCGAATCATATAGATACTTTCATTGCAGATATAGCATTGTTAATATATAAATCAGTCAAGAAAAAAAGTCGACTTATACAACCGCCGACATTTCAAGGACGGCGAAACGAACGGCCGTTAGAGGTTCTTAGATGAGTAATATTCTTTACGAATATTATGATTAACATGCAGGATGTCTTCCCTGAAGATCCGCAAAACCAATGTTAGGACATGTATATATTGTCTAGCAAGACTAGACACACTCGCGGCACTGCATAACAAGGTCGTGTCGAAGTTCTTCTAGGTCTTGACAGTTAATACAGGAGTGTCAATACTTGATATACAACCAGGGTTGGCTAAAACGAGCGCTCCACACAAGGAGGAATTATATATATATATATATATATATATATATATATATATATATATATATATATATATATATATATATATATATTTATATATATATATATATATATATTTGCCAACCAATCTGATTACGGAAACAATGATAGATTGTTTGGTCTGTTTTTGTTCCACAAAGACGCCACTAGGCGTGGTGGAAACAGCGATAGATTGATCAATTTGTTGTTGCCCTAAGACGCCACTAGGCGTACTGGCCACATACTGCTTTGCCGGTTGATGGCTAAGGATGGAAGAAGAAGAAGAAGAATATATATATATATATTTATTATTTATATATATATATCTTACTTGAGTCTACCCACAACTTGGGTAAAGCTTCCAACAACTCTGTCAAAAGGACGACCGTCTCAGGTCGTAGTCATAAGGCATCATTCCTCACGTAACGTCTTTGGCAACCCCCTGTGCGCACCCGTTGCGCTTCTGTGTTCAACAACGTGTAAAATAGCGCGTAACTAATTAATAATATATATATATTCTTGGATGGGCTCAACATTTAAATTACACGCGCAAAAAGAACGTAACAACCGGCTTTGAAGAAATCATGGGAAAGCATGGATTAGGTATGATGAACGAGAATGGGGAACTATTAGCTAACTTCTGTGCTTCAAATCAACTAGCTAAAGGAGAAAGCATATGTGTCACAGCGCTATTTCGCAGTGCCAAGGGTTTATGGTGGTCGGCGATAAGTCACTCGAAAAGGCCGAGGTTAGCCGAACTGGTGGGTCATGTGACTACCGGAAGTCGGGGGAAAAAGGCACAAAGTTGGGTAGTCAGAAACTAGCCTTCGTCCTGGGAGGACGCATATTTTTCCTTTTGCCAGCGATTTCGCTGTGTGGTTCATGTTATGGACTATTAACTGAGTGCTTGCCATACTTCAGTCCTGGTTGATAATTACGGTGTAATTCTAGAGCAGTGTAGAGTCCAGGTTGTGATTTCTACAGGTCGTAGTTTAATAAGATGTCAGTGATTTAAGTGTGCCATTGTCTCAGTTTTGCTGCTCAGGTGAGCGATAATCATAACAGTGCTTTTTGATGTAATTCGTACCTTTATGTATGAAGGTGATAGATTAAGCTGTTAAGTCAAGTTTACAGTGGTAATTTCAGTATTGTATTTGATGCGTTTGTCGGCCGTGTGAGGCCTTATTGTGTGTATAAAGTATTAAAGGGAAATTCCTGTTAAAGGTGTTATTTCTTATGTCAGCCATTGTGGTGTGGTTGTACCCTTGGAAAAACGAGCCTTTATTGATTATTATAAATCCACATTGCAGTGGTGTAACCAGTGGAGTGCTATCCACGATACGTGGTTCCTGACAATATGTATACATAAAGCAACATGGAAATCACCAGACCACAGAACTGAGAATCAGATTGATCACATATGCATAAGTAAGAAGTTTAGGTCATCATTGCATGATGTAAAAGTATGTAGAGGAGCAGATGTGGTATCAGACCACCATCTTCTGTTGGCTAAAACAAAATTAAAACTCAAGAAATTTACAACAGTATATAGCTGTAGACAACAGTATAATGTGGGATATCTAAGAAATCAGGAAATAAGAGAAACATTTTCAATCAAGGCAATTTTCACGTGCAGGTTAAAGTGACCCAGTTTTTGGACATTTATAAAAAATTAACCTAGTGCACACAGAAATGTATACACATTTCTCTGAGCTCAGTTTTAATGGCATTTTCACTTGTCTTTACAGTTTGCCAATCAATTAAAAATTGCCTTTGTTGCTGCAAAAAATCGTGGTTTTTGCAACACGCCCCACTAGTTCAAAAGGTGAAAAAGTGAGTTGAATTTCTTTTTGTTAGTAAGTCACACATTATTTTAAAAAATTGACTGATCTTTTCCACGGATGAATCAACTTTATTTTGTAATAAATTGTTTACATCTGGTTGCATTTATTTGGTCCATAGTGGAGTTTTTCTTGGTGGCCCTTAACTTTTGTCCAGTAGTATATAAGCAAGTAAATGGCCTCATAAAAGATAAGAATGGAAAATTGATTAGTAATATACAAGAACAAATGAAGAGATGGACAGAACATTTTGAAGAACTTCTCAATAGACCAGCTCCAAATAATCCTCAGACATCCAGCCAGCAGAAGAGAAGCTACAAATCAGCTGTGAACGACCACGTATAGAAGAAATAAAGAAAGCCATAAAGCTTCTGAAAGATGGAAAAGCAGCTGGTACATATGGAATTCCAGCATATGCCATCAAAACAGATATTGATTCCTCTACAGAGATATTATACAAACTACTTGGCAAAGTCTGGGAGAGAGAGGAAATACCAGCAGACTGGAAGGAAGGTTATCTGGTAAAGTTGCCTAAGAAGGGAAATTTACAAGAGTGCACAAATTATAGAGGATAAATGTTACTATCAGTTCCATGAAAAGTAGTAAACAGAATCATTCTTGAGAGATTAAAAGAGTCCATAGACAAGCAACTGAAAGATGAACAAGCAGGTTTTCGACAAAACAGATCCTGTACAGACCAGATAGCCACATTGAGAATTATAGCTGAACAAAGTCTGGAATGGAATGCGCCGCTATACGTCGGATTTGTGAACTATGAAAAGGCATTTGACAGTGTAGACCGAGAATCACTTTGGAAATTGATAAGGCATTATGGAGTCCCCATGAAGATCATTAACTTAATAAAGAAGACCTATGAAAACATGACATGCGGAGTTCTTCATGAAGGACAACTTACAGAACCGTTTAGGATTAGAACGGGAGTGAGACAGGGATGCCTCTTGTCTCCATTTCTTTTCTTACTAGCAGTAGATTGGGTTATGAAAACATCGACATCACACAACAGAAATGGAATCCAGTGGAATCTGACCAAACAGCTTGATGATCTGGATTTTGCAGATGACTTGGCTCTTCTGTCCCATAACCATAATCAGACGCAAGAGGAAAGGAAAATTCTCGATGAGAAGTCACAACAAGTGGGCCTAAAAATACACAGGGAAAAGGCAAAAGTTATGAGAATAAATGCAAGAAATGATGACACGGTTGAACTTGAAGAAACACCACTAAAGGATGTAGAATCGTACACATATCTTATCAGTAATATAGACAAAGTTGGAGGGACAGACAATGATATCAAAATAAGAATACAAAAAGCAAGAGGAGTTTTCATTGCATTGGGAAACATATGGAGAACTAAGAGAAATGAAATCCAACAGGAAAACATGAATCTTCAACTCAAATGTCAAGTTAGTTCTATTGTATGGCTCTGAGACATGGAGAGCAACAAAAACAACAACCAAAAAGCTACAGACTTTTATAAACGTGTGTTTGCGTAGAGTAGAATGACTGAAATGGCATGACAAAGTTTCAAATGTGGAATTGATGACAAGATCAGACAAGTGCCAGTGGAACAAGAGTTGTGAAGAAGACGCTGGCGATGGATAGGACACACATTGAGGTGACCTGTTGATAGCATTACAAGGCAGTCCTTGTTCTGGAACCTACAGGAAAGAGAGGTGGAAGTAGACTAAAAACACATGGAGAAGAGAACTGGATACAGAGGTGAGAGTGATGAGGAAAACATGGAAAGGACATGAGCGGATTGCACAGGACAGGAAGACTTGGCATGAATTTGTTGGAAGCCTATGCTCCCGAAGAGCTAAAGGGTATTTATTGATTGAAATTTGATTTAATCATTTTGAATGTACTACATCCGTATGTCTCAGACAATTTCTTAAATACACTTAAACAGAGCTATACAATAATAATAAGAGGAATTTCGCTGAATTAACTCAGCTGGGGGGACTTGAGCGAGCAAACGAAATATAAGAAAACTCTATCTTTCACAAACGTTGTCGGCAGATACTAGAGTTAACATTTGCTCAGCCTAATGCAGCATTGTTCTTGCTTTTCTGAATATCTTGTGAATGTTCCCTTGAGGTAGAAGCATCATTATCTTTCTACCTACAACTCTGCCAAGAGTAATCTTGTGCGAAGGTAGACACCTTTGAAGACCTACATTAGGTACTCTTGAGTTTTGGCCACTGTTGGACCACTACTGCAGAGCTAAGGAAAGGCAACACGTGACAGGCCATCCCCATCGACAACTACTGTTGTAGTTGAACACAATAAGACTCAATACAACAATGATGACGATAGTCCAGGCATACTCGTAAAGTGGCTTGTGATGTTTCATTAGCACTTGAATTGTGTGTTCAATATGGATCAAGGTTGAAATTAAAAATTTAATGTTATTGAAAGCTCTCTTCCTATAGTGAAAGTCTAAGATGTTAACTTGATAGTAATATGATGTTAAATGTCCCAGACAACAAACAAAACAAAAAACAGTTTTTCAGATCAGAATTTCTGGAGAAAAACGTACTTGAAATTCACCAATTCAATAAATACATGGTTATTTTCACCTGAATAAATATTAGACAAACATAAAGATATGTTTTCAGACACTCGTAAGAAACAAAGAAGTAAAACACTAGACAACAGAAAAACAACAGACGTGAGTGGCTTACCCAGGACTCGAACCTCGGACCTTCCGTGCGACAACCCCGCCTAGCTATGCAAGCGAATCACACTATCCTCCAGGCCATCTAGACATCACCAAAAAATGATGCTTCGATGACTGGTCATTAGTGCGAAAAGCAAGACACAACACCGGTGTAAAGTTTCTTTTCTTCTTTCCACTAGCAGATCTGAAGTCATGACACATTCAGAAATAATGGGCAGTACATCAAAAGTTCAATGTCATGATATATTATGGCCGCATCCCCCTATCTGACTAAATGCGTCAGTGAAGGCAGATCGGTAAATAACTAAAGTTATTTGACGTCCATAGTTTGTAGCATATATTATGAAACCACGAAAGAGGGGGTTTCTGGCAAGATTGAGATCTCCCTGTCACTGTCCGATAATAGGATAAATAATCTGTTCTCTTGGCAGTGATCAAAACATATGATGACCGAAATCTAACATGGCTGCCTCCCTGAGTTGTCGTTCACTCATTCATAGGAAGGAGAATATAAGCCAGAGTTAATTTATAATGGGTATATAAATGATTTCATAAATGTTTCCATACAGCTCTACGGTGATCAGGTTAATTCACGTAGCCATAACCGCTGTAGGAAAGTCTGTCATCTTTGTCGATACAAAACACGACCCTAGCGATACGAAGCACAATGTTCCATCTAGGTCGAATCGACATGAGATCATCAAAATAGGGTCTGGCAATACATGGAGTCCGAATTATACATTGTACCGTACCTTAGGAGAGTCTCTAACATAAACTATAGTAGAGATACCATCTCCTTTAGAAGAAAACCACTTCATGAATTATATTTCCTTAAGAATCTACCAGCCCTTTGAAAAATGCGTACCCGCCATTATCACGGTACATCGGAACTCATCACGACTTGTCAAGACAACTCATACTTCCGCTAGACCGGAATAATAAGAATCTAGTCCCTCCTACCCATCCAAAATATACAATATAGGACTGATTCTACTTGTACTAATAATATGTAATACATATGAATTCAGGCCATAAACACAATAAGCAAATTAATATATTCTCTGGCCCTAAAAAATAAGTACAAACGTAAGCGCAATATCCTTGCGCTGGATCAATATCAAGAACGATTACTCCTATAATCAAAAGTGTGAATCAAACATGGATTCTCTCGCTTTTCCCATATTAAATAGCCATATCGATTTTTGTAATATGTGCGTCAAAATATGCACGCAACAGATTACCACACCCCTCGGGAAAAAAAATGGTACATTTTTTTTTTTGAAATACATCTAGGAGCAACATACAATAGGCTCACAACGCACCAATACAATGCGCAGATGATAAGCATAAGTTTTATGACCTTAGAGAAAATACTTCTCTAAGTATAAATATTTCCAGAGAGGTGTCACCAACGCATACTACAATAATAGCAATGACACAATTTCCACCTTAGTTTATACATAAATTTCATCTAAGATATCTTAACATCATGATCATCAAAGACGAAAAACATTGAAAGATCAGCGGTGAATAAATATCAATGAACCGCTAAGTAGTGTTACAATCAATATATGATATATTACATATGTGTACACATTTCAACATAGAAACAACTGTATCAAAGTTGTATAACAGTTATGAATCATGTGGGCATCTAGACAAAATATCTGCCATCACATTTTCTGACCCACGGATAGCTCGCACCGAAAAATGAAATGGCTGTAGAGCAATCGCGTATCGCGTTGATCTCGCGCTCTTCAGATTTTTACTCTGAATAGCCGTAAGAGCTTTCTGGTCAGTTTCCACAATGAAATGCGCGCCCAGAAGAAATCTTTGCAGTTTAAGGATTGACCAAACCATAGCCAATAATTCACGGTCTAGGACCGAGTAATTCTTCTCTGCGGCATTTAATTTCCGAGAAATATACATCACAGGATGCAGAGTGCCAGAGTACTCTTGCATTAGTGCAGCTCCAATCCCGGTGGATGAAGCGTCACTACGAAGAATAAATGTCTTATCCTTAGAAGGCAATACTAGGATAGGTGAAGTAGAAAACATAGTTTTAACCTTATCCAAAGAGGATTGACATTCTTGAGTCCAATGGACTACATTAGGAGACCCTTTCTTTAGCAAGGAAGAAAGAGGTGACATAATGGAGGACAGATTCGGGATGAATCGTCCATAAAATTGTATTAGACCTAAGAGACTTCGTACTTGCTTTTTAGTCTTAGGAATAGAAATGTTAAGTATCTTACTTGTATTATGGTCTTCTGTTTTTAGGAACCCATGACCAACACGGTGTTATAAGAAAGATATTTCGCTAAAACCAATACATGCTTTCGATGGTTTCGCTGTCAGGTTATGCTCGCGTAAGATAGACAATAGTTCATTTATACCATTATAGTGATCGTTCCAAGTATCACTGAAAAGACAGATGTCATCAAGATACGCAATGACATCTGAGCGATGAGATAAGATTCGACGCATCATGCGTACAAATGTAGCAGGGGCGTTCATAAGACCGAAAGGCATGAAATTCCATTGGAATAGACCCCTAGGCGTCGAAAAAGCAGTAAACGGTTTGGTGTGTTCGGATAGTGGAACTTGCCAATATCCCTTAGACAAATCGAGTTTAGTAAAGAAGTGAGAATTCGATAGTCTCGTAAGTAGCTCTTCTAGTAAAGGCATAAGTTCAGCATCGAATTTAGTCACTTGATTCAATTTGCGATAATCCACGCAAAGACGTATGTTATTGTCTTTTTTCCGTACTATAACCATCGGCGAAGAATATGCTGATGTGGATGGTTCAATAATTTTTAACTCTATCATCTCATCTAACTCTTTCTCTACCTGTGCTTGAAAATGTATCGGGATAGGATACGGTCTGACTCTTATAGGACTATGGTCAGTAAGAATAATGTCATGTTGAATGACATCCGTTTGACCAGGAATGTCAGTAAGGACATCCTGAAATTGTTCTAACAAAGTAGAAACTTGTTTCTGCTCTCCTGGAGATAATTCTGGAGAAATTGCAACATCTTTCCATGATTCATTAGAGTGAAGAGGAATCATTGGAAAAGGTAAATTTACATCCGAGAAACTCGTTTCCTCATCCTGTATTACTGACAGAGATGAGTACTGTCCATGTTGGACTGGAAAATCGTCCGTTGCCTGGAAAACAGGTTGTAAATAATCAGGACGTTCATGGAATTCCGTGAGCATGTTGATGTGGAAGGTTTTACGCTTCCCGTCAATATCGACGATATAGTCAACATCGGAAACTTTTGATATTATATCGTACGGACCTTTCCAAGAAAAAAGAAGTCTATTTTCCCTACAAGGTAGCAAGACAAATGCTTTGTCACCTGGACAAAGTTGTCGCAAACATCTCTTTTTATTGGCAAATTCCCTTGCCTTCTGTTTCGCAAATTCAGAAGAAGCAGTTGCCAATTTGCATGCTTCAATAATCTTGTGTCTAAGTGCGATGACATATTCATAAGAGGATTTTGTGTTATCGACAATATTATCAGCAGTTATAAGATCATGAAGTAAGGACATAGGACCTCGCGGTTTCGCGCCAAAGACAAGTTCAAAGGGAGAAAATCCTGTATGTTCGTTGGCGACCTCTCTATATGCAAAGAGAGCCGCGGGTAAAACCCTATCCCAATCCTGAGGATGATCTTCCGTTATCTTACCTAGTAGGTTTTTCAGAGTTCTATTCAAACGTTCCACCATCCCATTGGACATAGGATGATAAATACTACTCAGCGATCTCTCTATCTTCAGAGTCGACATTACTTGAGACATGGTATCCGATATGAGTTGGGTACCATGGTCGGATAATATTTCTGCTGGAAACCCCAGACGAGAAAATATTAACCAAAGAGCATCTGCGACATCAGCAGTAGTTATGTTCTTTAGAGGAACAGCCTCCGGCCAACGTGTGCACATATCAACACACGTCAAAATAAATTGGTGTCCTCTAGCAGACTTTATCTTAAATGGACCAATGATGTCTATCGCCATTTTTTGAAATGGCCGAATGGGAATGTCTGCCGCCTGAATAGGTGCATCATGGCGTGGACCTCTGGATTTAATCTCTTGACATACTTTACAAGATCGACAATAGATTCGTATGTCCTTATTCACAGCAGGCCAAAAGAAAGATTGAAGAACTCTAGCTTTAGTACGGGAAAAACCCATATGTCCAGCACACTGCGAATCATGAGCGTGCTGTAAGATTTTAACTCTCATATTTTTTTAGGCACAAGGATTTGAGAATGAATGGACTTAGCGGAGTCTTGTACCATACGTACAAGTACGCCATTCTTCATCGTAATCCAAGATTTACGATTTGTATCCTTATTCGGATCACCTTTTGTTGCCAGAGTAAAGAATTTCTTTAGAGTAGGATCATCTTCCTGCTGTTTGATAAAGGAATCGTGGGAAATCTCCAAGGGATCATCTTGGATCTGCGCATCATTATCTTCAGAATGTGAAGATTGTGGCATATTAAGAGCTTGAGCCCTAGTGATTACTGCATTAGCAGATTGCATATTAACATTTTCCCAATTAGAAATTTGCTGTGGAGTGCATTCTTTCACCCCGTGAATGCGACCGATGATAAGATCAGCGATCGGATTCGGCAAGAGACATGCTTGCACCTCTCCTGTAAAGAAAGGCGTAGCAATATTGATAATGGCAGTGGAGTACTTCTCCAATGTGCCACCAAATGTTACACATTTGACTATATTGCCTGTAGCTCGAGAAGGATTTACGAGTGATTGCCTCACTCCAATGGTAGTGCACCCCGAATCGAAAAGAATTGATACCGGAGTACCATCTATTAGGCCCCTATTAAAGACAAGAACACCCCTTCCATTATGCGCAATTGACGCATGGAGAGCGGGAAGCGGGTGACCGCAGCTTAAAGTAGACACTGTGGTTGGATCGAATAATGTTTTGCATTGCGAACACTCAGATGCTCTAGCAAAATCGAAAGCGGAATTTGCTACACTGTTGGAGTCTTTTTTATCATTATTCTGATTATCGGTGTCGTGGAACTCCTGTCGTGCAGAGTTAGCCTGGTAATACGATTTACCATGTCTTTTGTGTTGTGATCTACCTCGGTTATAATTGTCTCTATAATTATTATTGCCTCTGTTATAACCCCTATTTGGGTTTGAATCATAACATTCATGATCATAATCATCATGCTCATTATATTGAGTATCCCTGTAATATTGTTTCTGTTGTCTCCATGAAGCACTTGGGTAGTTCCTATAGCTACTCCCTTTCCGAGAATTTCTAACATTATGGGTACCCCTCGCGTGTCGAGGACTATCAGCCCGATTCCAGTTCTTCAAAGAAGAACTCTGATTTGAGCGGTTATCTTGGTTTTGATACCTATTCCAATTAACCTTTTTATCAAATTTATTTTTAGCTCCTTGGAATTTGTGTGAGTAATTCTGATTATATTCTGTTGCCGAAGCAACTGGCATACTCTCTTTAATGTTAGAGTTACTAAGAATCATGTCAGGGTGTGCCGTGGCATACTGGTCACAATATTCTTCCATTTGCTTTATTGTACCAGGTTTACGCTCATGTAAGAACTCTAGGAATGATTTATTTACAGAAGACATGACCTTGTCTCTTAGCAATAAATCCGTAAGACCATCAAATGTTTTCTCTGTTTTGGATAATTCAATCCATCGTGAAAGTGTAATTCGTGCTTTTGAGATGAAATCTGAGAATTCTACACCTACCTCAGGTCTCATTGTTTTAAACAAAAGACGATAACCTTCTTCAGACAGCTGATATCTCTTTATCAAAGCTGCCCTAACAGCATCATAATTATCTTTGTCGGCCTCTTCAACAAAATATAACTTACTCAGAGACTCCCCTTTTAGATTTTCAGACAACTGATTCACATACTGTGATTTGTCAACATTATGAGATCGACAAGCCCGTTCAAATCTAGAAAGCCAAAATGTTATGTCATCACTGGTAGGGTTAAACGCTGGTACCTTGACCTTGTACACAAAGGGTTTACCATTACCACCAGATGCCTGATTAACATTACTCATACATGTCAATTTTAATTTCTCTAATTCAAACTCATGTTCTCTTATTGCTTTTCTCTCTTCAGCTTCTCTATCTAATTTTTTTTGTTCTGCAGCAGCAGCAGCTTCTAATTTTTTCTGTTCTGCAGCAGCTTCTAATTTCTTCTGTTCTGCAGCAACTTCTAATTTCTTTTTGTTCAGCAACTGCAATTTTTTTTGTTCTGCAGCTTCTAATTTCTTCTGTTCTGCAGCAGCAGCAACTTCTAGTTTTTTCTGTTCTGCATCAGCTTCTAATTTCTTCTGTTCTGCCTCAAATCTCCTTTCCTCCATTTGCATCTGCAATTTCTTAAGTTCAGCAGCAGTATCAGCTTCTTTTTCTAATCTTTTTTCTTCAGCCAGAGCTTTTTTTTCTTCAGCAGCAGCTTTTTTTTCTTCAGCAGCAGCTTCTCTTTCTAATCTTTTTTTCTTCAGCCAAAGCTTTTTTTTCTTCTATTTGAAGTTTTCTCTCCTCAGCCGCAGCTTTTTTTTCCTCAGCAGCAGCTTTTCTTTCTTCAACAGCAGCAGCAGTTTTTTTCTCTTCTGCAGCTAATGCTTTGTCATATTGAGCAACAGCCCATTGTTCTAAGTCTTTTCCAGTCTTATCAAGAGATTTTCCTTGTGCAATGAAATAATCTAATGTAGACATATTGTCTTCTTAAATCAGAAACCTGAAAAAGTAAATAAATTACCCTATTTCACTTTAATGGGAGACAAGTCTATACCATAGACTTAGTCTTAGTCCAAACTTGTATGGTTTATAATAACCAATGATAACTTGAGTACCTGTGGACAACAATAACTGTATCTCAAATACTGTGGGGACAAGCCTTACAAAGGTCTTGTATACCTCAATGTAATCAAAGATCACTTGAGTACCTGTGGAAAAAATATTTCCCTTTACCAATCACTTTGGGAGACAAGCCTTACAAAGGTCTTGTACATTTTGTTTTATAACAATAACAATCATAAAGTACTGATCTGTACTATACTATCAGTGTATACCACTATACGTTTATGTCAACTAAAGACATTACAAAGGACAAACAAGAAAAGACAATATGAACACATTTGCAGAGATCAAATTAAATTAAATAGGAGAAATGAAAAAAATGATCACAGAAACCGTGATGATAACTGCCATAATATAACAAGACAAATAACGCCACAGTGTATAAACATAAGGGTGTAAAAAACTGAAATGAAAGAAAAGATGAGACCTACAATTATACAAACAAATCAAACAAAACTAAGGAACACAAAATTATTACCAAAAACAACGAAGAAAAGAACACCTCATCACAACTAACAGAAATAGCAGCAAATTGTTGCTAACAAATTTCCAATTAAGAAAATGTGTACCTATAGAATACTAGTCCAGACCAATGTCACTCGGCATACCTTGTACTAGTCACACAGAACATAAACTAATTTAATACATAACAAATAACATGTAAGCATAAATAGCATATAGCATACAATATAATTTATGTCATGAATGGAATGTGTTGCAGGTATAGTGTTGTAAAGCAGGCACAGTTTATTTTAATACTAATAACTTGCCACTTTATTCAGTAATAGATTTAATTTTAAACTATTACACTGTCAATTTTTCTCTGTTGAGCATATGAAGATCCAACGATGAACTATGCACTTTATGTTCAACAACACTGTGATTCTTCTGTACGTTGAGAAATGTCAACAATACTGCTCCAGATATTTTCTACACTTGATACCACTGTCCTGTGTAATACTGTCTGTACAGCGAAAAAAAAACTGTCAACAAGCGCTGACCTAGATACAGCATCCTATCGGTAATACAGGTCAAGCTGACATCGACTGTATAGCTGTCCTACTGGTGTTGATGTGTTCAAACAAATGTTCTTTCAGCTGTAAACTGTGATTCTCAACACAAAACTGCGTAAGCTGGACCCAGGAATCTGGCTCGCCACTGTAAAGTTTCTTTTCTTCTTTCCACTCTGTAAAGTGTCAGTCGGTGTGCTCTGTAAGGAAGAGTGGTGTGTTGTTGAGATCAGGCATGCTCCAGTCTACCCAGCTGTAAATGGGTAACTCACCCTAGTCCTGAGTTAGGGAAGGCAAAGGCTCCAGGGGAAGCAGGCCCTAAACTTGGTCACTCCAACCGACGCAGGATGGTGTATGTATGAAGTAGAAGTGTAGAGTGTGATTACCGCGAATGGTGTACTGTTCGTGTGCTGACCAATATAACCACTCATACACTTGTGTCTACAAGGCACCAATGCAGACTGCTGGAATCTTTGTTTACTCAATTTATTCAGACGTACACACTGGGACATACGAGTACATCATGGTATGTTGACATATCAATTTGTAGGTATACATAGCAGATCTGAAGTCATGACACATTCAGAAATAATGGGCAGTACATCAAAAGTTCAATGTCATGATATATTATGGCCGCATCCCCCTATCTGACTAAACGCGTCAGTGAAGGCAGATCGGTAAATAACTAAAGTTATTTGACGTCCATAGTTTGTAGCATATATTATGAAACCACGAAAGAGGGGGTTTCTAGCAAGATTGAGATCTCCCTGTCACTGTCCGATAATAGGATAAATAATCTGTTCTCTTGGCAGTGATCAAAACATATGATGACCGAAATCTAACATGGCTGCCTCCCTGAGTTGTCGTTCACTCATTCATAGGAAGGAGAATATAAGCCAGAGTTAATTTATAATGGGTATATAAATGATTTCATAAATGTTTCCATACAGCTCTACGGTGATCAGGTTAATTCACGTAGCCATAACCGCTGTAGGAAAGTCTGTCATCTTTGTCGATACAAAACACGACCCTAGCGATACGAAGCACAATGTTCCATCTAGGTCGAATCGACATGAGATCATCAAAATAGGGTCTGGCAATACATGGAGTCCGAATTATACATTGTACCGTACCTTAGGAGAGTCTCTAACATAAACTATAGTAGAGATACCATCTCCTTTAGAAGAAAACCACTTCATGAATTATATTTCCTTAAGAATCTACCAGCCCTTTGAAAAATGCGTACCCGCCATTATCACGGTACATCGGAACTCATCACGACTTGTCAAGACAACTCATACTTCCGCTAGACCGGAATAATAAGAATCTAGTCCCTCCTACCCATCCAAAATATACAATATAGGACTGATTCTACTTGTACTAATAATATGTAATACATATGAATTCAGGCCATAAACACAATAAGCAAATTAATATATTTTCTGGCCCTAAAAAATAAGTACAAACGTAAGCGCAATATCCTTGCGCTGGATCAATATCAAGAACGATTACTCCTATAATCAAAAGTGTGAATCAAACATGGATTCTCTCGCTTTTCCCATATTAAATAGCCATATCGATTTTTGTAATATGTGCGTCAAAATATGCACGCAACAACCGGAAGTTTACAATTGGCAGCCTAGCCTATTAATGACGCAATCACTTCTGTTGTTCCCCTATTATACAGTATAGGTCAGTCCACACAAGACAAAGACCTTAATACTGTGTCTAGTAAATGATTGTATACTTAAGAACAGTAAGTATAGAACATAGGGTAGGTATTTGGTATTGTATAAACATTTATAACACATAAGGAAGGGAAACACGAGGCCTGTAAACAGTAAATAAATATTAGACAAACATAAAGGTATGTTTATACCTTTATGTTTGTCTAATATTTATTTACTGTTTATAGGCCTCGGGTTTCCCTTCCTTATGTGTTATTTTCACCTGACAATCATTTAATGGTGATCTCAGCGTGTGACAGTTAAAAAATGAAGCTAGTCCCATAGCTGATACTGTTTAGGGAAGTAACGTGTTAGAGACTTCACCATAATAGGTTCAGCTTGATGACTTCGGGTGACCAAATATATTCCTTGTTGCCTTTACCTCAGGAGCAGTCAGGTACCCATTTATGGCTGGATCGACTGGAGCGTGGCGCTTCTAGGATTCGATCCCGGAACACGCAATTTCACCGTTCTAACTACTTAGCTAATCGGAGGCTCAGTTAGGTAGGTAGTTTGTTAAATATAGTGCTGCAAGACACACAGTAAGTTTATTATGTCCTTCGTCAGGACCGGCCTTAGTAACTGCGATTTTGACAATTCTGGTGTGCTCCCTGGACTTTAAAATTATTTCGGATTAGATATAAGGAATATATGCGATTAATTTGTTTAAAACAACGCGTAACATCTATATTTATTAGCTCTGTTTTGATAAACAAGGTTTTACAACAAATCTATACTTATAAGCTAATATTTCTTGCTTTTTGTTCCATAAACTACTTCCAAATTTTGTCTTTTGTCGAAGTGTAAGTTCTTTGCTTCATCACATTCTATGGATAATATTGCAATGCTTTTGAGCCCCCCCCCCTTCTCTCTCTCTCTCTCTCTCTCTCTCTCTCTCTCTCTCTCTCTCTTTCTTTTTTTCTCGTTCTGACTCTCTCTTTTCTTTCTCTACCGTGAGATTAATTACAAGAGTAAGTAAAGAAGACTAAGACGGAATTATGTAATATTCATAAGTAGTATCTCACTAATTGATAATAAATACGATCTTCCAATCCAACCTGTTCTGTATGGCGTTCTTCGCGTTTTTTTTTTCTTTTTATCTTAAAAAATTGGAGGTGGCAGCGCAGGTGCGGGGCCCTATTAGCACCGAACCCGATAGGGTGAAAAAAAGGTTAAATCCGCCTAAGGCCGGCCCTATCCTTCAAATTCTTCCTTAATTTATTTCACTTCGCACCAAAAAAAAGGCAATTAGTTGTCATCGAACAAAAAGATGTAAAAATGTAGCTGATTTTTCATCATGTGACTCCTTTTTGAATTGTTGTAGTTCTGTTAATGAAACAACCAAGAAAAACTTTAACAAAAATGTTATTGTCCTGCCTTAGTTGAGGATCCCGATCTGAGTAACGCCTTGGTTTTCTAGTTTGAGGACATTCCCGTTCTATATGTTTTAAAACAAGGACAATCGTCTAATTCTCTCAACTACTTTTTTTCCAATCCTTGCTTGGTCTGCCTCCACGGTCTTAGAGAATGTTCTTTGAAAAAGGTGGTACATCCTCTCACAATTAAGAAAGGTAAAAACCCACGCTTACTGTTATAAAAAATGGCTCACTTAATGACAAGACAAATTATGAGTTGATCAATTCGTATGAATTGTTCAAATTGGTCTTGATGTATGTCATGACACGGCCTGATACACATTTGAAATTGTAACGAACTTCTAAAGAGAAATCTCCTGTAAACTGACACATCATGAATTTTGCGATAGTTTTATAATTAATGCCCCGAACAGAATAATTCTTTTTGGGATATTGGCAGAAACTACCAATGCATGTAATAATGGCAATACGAGAGCATTATCTTTAATAATTGACGAGGAAATTATGATTAAGTCGCTAAATTAGCAAAATTCACAAAGCAGCCTTGAAATCATCAAAGTAATCAGTCTCAACACAATTAGATAACTGAATAGAAGCCATAACTAACCGCCATTGTGGGCGCTTGTTCCATCGAAGCTCAAAACTAAGCCATCGTAGTACCACTGTTCTGATGGTATGTTTGAAAATGGTAAGTTAAGTTACATTTGGCATACCACCCCTTGGTCTAAGACGGAATGTTTACAACATATCTTAGTATTTTGTTAAATAATGGTGTAGCATGTTACGCAATTGCCTAGTTAAATATAAGACGACCGGAAAGTGGAACACAAGTATACTAGCCCGAACAAATGAATGCGGGGGTATTTTCTTGTGTTTATCTAGGGCATCCAATCAGAAACGGGGTTCCCCACGGATAGATAGGAAAAACTTCGACTAGAGCCCCTTGATGTATAGAGAGTTAAGCGAACTAAAATTTGGCCGCCATTTTCGGCTGTACCCGTATTGAAGGAAAATTTACTCAATCGCGAGTTTCAGACCCAATTTGCATTTTCATTTAAGTTAACTAATAATTTGAAATAAAATTAGATGCAAATACAGTAGCACATATTTGTACTATTCTTTGTATTTCAACTAACAAAACAAAAAGAAGAAAACTAGTTTACTTACCGGTTTGTAGAATAGAATCAGTAGCGTGAATTTTTAACACATAATCCGTTAAATTTTATATTCCACTAGAATTCTACTATTTGGCAACAAATATTCCGTTAGAATTGCAACACTTAGCAAAACATACTCCCTTCGAATTGAACTATTTACCTAGTTTGAAATGTGGATACTGGTGAATGACTGTTGTAGACACTGACAGTTTTACTAGACCAGATGATCACATCAGTTTTTGTTTTCATTAAAAATGCTACAGTGTACAGATAGTTTTAACAAAATCTAATTACATATTTTGAACCGGAGATTTTATTATAATTTTATTATATAATTATATTATATAATTTTTTATTATTGTTTTATATATATATATATATATATATATATATATATATATATATATATATATATATATATATATATATATATATATATATATATATATATATATATATATATATATATATATATATATATATATATATATATATATACTGAAGCACATTAAAAACGCACCACCTGTATAATCCAGGAACAGAGTGTGAAATATAAATATAAGTGTTTACAAGTTTACATATTTGGAATCTTTATTCATTTTCCTATGAATCCATGCTGGTCATTAATTTGTACATTTGATTGTTATGAAATGCATTGCATTCTGTGCAGGCAAGGGAGAAAACCAAAAATGCAACCAATAAAAAAATTCATCCATACTATCCTCAGTATCTGGTATGTCCACCGTGTGCTTGCAAACAAGCTTGGCAGCGGCTCCGCATGAAACGCACAAGTCTCTGAAGGAAATTCCGGGGAATTAAGTCCCATTCACGTGTAAGAGCAGCTTCGAGCTGTTGCAGATTAGCTGGAGAACCTTGCCTGTAGACTCTGCGTCCAAGCTCGTCCCACAGATGTTCTATAGGGGACATGTCTGGTGATAGGGCAGGCCAATCAATCGTCGCAATGTTCTGCTGCTGTAGATATTGCTTTGTAATGCATGCGGTGTGCGCACGTGCATTATCCTGCTGGAGAAGCTGCAAGTCTGGATAATTTGTGAACGCAGGAGCAACCAATGCATCCAGAACCTCATCTCGATATGTCACAGCATTAACATTTCCACGGAAGACGTGAAGAAGCAAGCGATGGTGAAAACTGAATCCTCCCCAAATGTGAATACTGCCACCTCCAAATCGGTTGTGCTGACGAACACAGCAATCTGCAAAGCGCTCTCCACACCGTCGCCAAATCCGCATACGTCCATCAGCAAATGATATGTTGAATCTGCTCTCGTCTGTAAATAGGACAGCATTCCACTGCAGTCTAGTCCATCTGACATGTTGCTCTTCCCATTGCAGGCGCTGCTGACGATGTATGTGAGTCACGTTTGGCCCAACATAAGGTCGTCTTGCAGTAAGGCCTGTATCTCTGAGTCGTCGTATGACTGTCATTCGAGAGACTTGCCTACGTCTACCCACTATTGCTCTTGCTGTTTGACTTGCCGGGAGAGAACGATTCCTTAGGTGACTCAGCACAATATGACGATCTTGCGCAGGAGTAGTAACTCGTGGTTGTCCACTCCGAAGTCTATCCCGGGCACTGCGTAACGTTAATTGAGACGTACAATAGTGCTGTGGTGGCAAATTCATCCATCTGGCAATGGCCCGCGAGCTCATTCCGGTCTCCAACATACCAATGGCTCGTTGGCGGTCGTTTTCAGATAGTCGTGGCATTTCAAACACATGTACTTGGTGTTTTGTCTCAACGGCCTTTTTATACCGATTATACTGCCACAACGCGTACACATTTTCATGGTCATAGCTGTTGGGAATCGTGTTGCACGTGTAACTTTCATTGTTTTCATGTAGTCTGTACACAAACCCGTGGGTTGAATCATGCACTTTCCATTCCAGCAGCCATTCTCTCTCTACCTCTTGACAAACACGGGGAAAATCCATTCCCATCCCTTTTTTCCAGCTTCTCGGCATCAGTATATATAATAGTGGTGCGTTTTTAATGTGCTTCAGTATATATATATATATATATATATATATATATATATATATATATATATATATATATATATATATATACACACAAAGCTTCCCCCCCAAAAAATAAATTCTTTAAAAACCCACAGATGCTTGTATATCAGTCATTACTACTGAAGGTATTCATCAATACAGCGTTTACTCTAAGTGTTTTAAATACTTGTGTTATTCAGTGTCATTAGTTTTACTCGTACTAAACGCTGACACATTTCACCAGCTATGACGTCTCATCAAATCATTCTCGTCTATTACAGTGTTCCTATTTGCAAGCCTACGTTAACCGAGAGATATTTGTTCACAACTTTTCAATCTCTCAGAAAACACGTTCAAGTTTTACCTTTCGACAAAAATCGGCGGAATTAGTTTTTCCAAGTAACTGGGTAATTTCTTTAAAATATTCTTTTTGTTGTTGTTGTTGTTCTTCTTCTTCTTTGTTCACTTTCAGAAGTCAACTTGAAAATGTTCAAAGAAAGCAGTGGTTAGCTTGAGGCCGTTTGTATCTTCGTAAAGTTTTTTCCAGAAAAGGTATTGGTGATGGTCAAATGCACTTCTTCTGTTCCTCATATGTTTGGCACCTTTGAAGCCAATGTTCAGTAATCATTGTATCGATGCCACAGTTATACTCATCAGACGTATTTCAGATATTAAATCTTCTCTTCGGGTATAAATAGAGATAGAGGATATTCTTCAAGAAGTTACAGAAAGTAAGGCGCAAGAGAACTATTTTCACATATAATCTTGTTTTTTTTTAAATATGTTTGCTACTGTTATTTGTAGCATACCCCTTTCAACGACGTACCATATACATAGAGCTGTTGGTAATATCATGACGCGTTTTATTTATTGTAATATTTTCTTGTTTATATTTATTTTAAGGTCTATGCTGTATTATTTCTCTCGTAGGTATTTTTACATTTTAGTTATAGTTCATATTGTTTTATTGTACAGAAAATTGGTAATGTCTATACTGGATGTCACGGATTGACTCCCCTGCTTTGCAGTAGTGGTCCACCAGTGGCCAAAACGCAAGAGTATCTAAAATGGGTCGTCAAAGGTGTCTACCTTTGCACAAGATTACTCTTGGCAGAGTTGTAGATAGAAGGCTAATGACGCTTCTATCCTAAGGGAAGGTCACAAGATATTTCCGAAGTCAAGAACAGTGCTGCTTTGGCAGGGCAATTGTTAACTTATATCGGTCTGTCTCCTTTTGTGAAGAATTAAGCAATCGTTTAGCCCGTTCAATCTCCCAGCTGGTGTAAATCCAGCGAAATTCCTTTTTATAAGTATTAGCTCTGTAAATGTAAATATCTGTCTAAATGTAGATATATTAAAGAGTCTTGCTCATACGTTTGATCTCATACTTACTCGTATAATAACTGAATAAACAATTATTATTATGATATAAAACAACATGTAACAAATTTAATAATCAATTAGTTAACAGGTTAAAATAACGATGAAATGATGGTGACTTTTAGAGTTAAATAAAATTTCTCGTCATTGAGACTTGGGTTGAGGATTTTAATTTAAAATTAAAATGTAATGCCCGTTTGCTGGTGACTTTTACAAGCACTTAGCTTTTATAAGTGAGTCCTCCAGCCGCGGTTTCGTCAATTCTTTTGTGATGATAACACTTCACAATCTGATAGCTTCGTTCCTCGAACGGTCTAAAACTTTCGTAACACGAACTTTAGTCAAAAAAGAACAAATGCCTCTGCTAAGTACATTTGTGGGCAGCAAATTAACAGGCGCATTGTCACTCTGTCCATCCACCAATGTTAGTCTCTCTGAATAACTAAATTCTTTTTTGAGTATACACAGCGTAACTCAGGGACAATGATTAGAAACCACCAATATTCTTCTGGGTATTAAATTAGGAAAATAGTGCTTGGACAGCGCGAAATCAATGATTTGCCTGAATTACAATTAACAAGGTACATATATCTCAGAAATGATATGATACACTTGAGGCACAGGTGATGTAATCATCACTCACTGCTCCAGTCGGAGTCTGGGGTCACCTCTGCTATCGGTTTTCTGTACGACTAGCAAGAAGAAATCACTAGCGCTTGCTGTAGTGGTTTATGAAAATACTATTTTCATATGTTGAGGTTGCCAGCCTCATTTATATAACCACATAGCAAGAAAACATGTCAAATTCACATTTGTAAAATAAATGTTTACACTTACCCCAAAGTAACTTTTGGGAACTCAATCTCCTCGCACAGTTTAAAATTGGCACAGCACTTTATTAGATGCTTTGAATCACTCGGTCTGGAAATGTTTGTATTCTTCTTATGACGGGTGATCTGATTCCTTAGGTCTGGAGTTTTTGTATTTATAAATGTGGGTTTACTTTTTTAAGTTTTAAAGTTGCCCAAATACTTCGATCCTGGTCGTGTAAGTTTCCAGTCTTGGTATTTAAAATGCGGGTTTACTTTTAAGTTTTAAAGTTGCCCATATACTTCTGATCTGTCACTTATAATTTTGGAATCCTTACTCCGATGGCTTTCTGGCTCCTGGGAGTTGCTAATTTAACTTGGCAATGCAGTCTGATTTGTGACTTCAATTTCGCTAGATTATATTTCCAATTGTCAGTTCAAATCCCAGATTGTACTTCCGACGAATTTGCCAATGAGAACCATTGTGTATTCCAGCTCCAACTTTACACCAATCCAATCTCTTTTTGGCACTATGTGGGTAGGGGTGGTTAAATCGTAACACCCCCGCATATTTTAAAATATTACATTTTTAAATTCCATCGCGTGACCTCTTTCTAATAATGATGTAATGCTTCCGCTTGCCTCTGTACAAGATCACAAACACACCTATGGACTAATTTCCTGTCTAGATGCTTTATGCCAATATTGACTCTCCAAACAGATTATCTGTAATAATTACACAGGGATAGTCTGGCGGAAGCTATTATCTCATTATCACCTGTGTTTTAGCCCATCCCTCAGACGGCTTTCCCAGACAGACAACATTGGTTTCCTTCGAATCGATCGTGCGTGATCAGCTTGCGCATACAAGTATCCTCTCTGTCAAAGGTTGGCTAGACTGACTTACATGATAACCGTATTACCGCTGACCGGCCTAATTACCCTGGTATTGTTCCAGTTCATCTGGTGAAACGTAAACAAGTCTGTGAGCGGTCACAGCAAAAAGAATGTAAGGGCAATAAATTTGCCAAATAATAGGACAATGAGTGAGAAAAATGAAGAAAGGAAGTGATACTGCCGGAGGGGACGAGAGTTATGAAAAGTGCACGACTGATTTCGTCTCACTGGAATGCATTTATTAATTATTTGAGGATTATTTATAGCCAATCCGCATTTATCTGGAGAAAAACTACCACAGTAGACTACTGGCGCGCATACATATTAATTTAATTGTCTTATATGTTAGCTTTTGTTTTTGTAATACAGTGTTTAATTATCTTTTGTGTTTTTTCTGGGGTCTGTATTAAGAGATACTTTGAGATTTTCTACACTCATTGTTACCGTATGGTTATTGCAGTATGTCTCAATTTTTTGCCTCTGCTGGTCATATTTTTTGCAGTCCACCAGAAAGTATCTAATTGTAATTGGTTCTTGACACTCTTCACATGTACCAACGGGCTGATCACCCGTTTGCCAGTCACTTCGATTACGGAAACAACAGCAAATGGATTGATTTGCCGTTGCCCTAAAGACGCCAATAGGTGTGATGGGAAACAATGGCAAAGAAAACCTATCTGCTGTTGCCCTAAGACGCCACTAGGCGTAATGGCCACTGACTGCTTTGACGGTCGGTGGCTAAGGACGGAAGAAGAAGAAGAAGACTCTTCACATGTGGGTTTCTCTATTATGAAACATCCAGTTTCAAGCTTGAGACTTAACAATTTTTAATTAATTAGGATTTTTTATTTCAGATATAAACATATTTATCTTCAGGTTTGGGAGCCGCGCTGGTGTAATGGCTTCGGCGTTGTACTGGCGACCAGGTGTTCATGGTTCAAACCCGGGCGTCAGCGTTTGAAGAAATGTTTACGGCCGGAAATTTGACTGAATAGCCTGAACGGCTCCTGTGATAAACCCTCTGTGGATGGGAAGGAGCGAAGCTCCTGACCGGGTTGGAAGGAAAGTCCTCAGGTTCCCCAGCCTCGCAATGACATGTCATTGGGCCGAAGGGCTGAAAGCCCAAGTGCCGCTGGTTAAGAAAAAAAAAAAAAAAATCTTCAGGTTTTATTTACAGAGTAGTTTAGTTACCCAAGGTCAATGAAGATCCACAGAAAGAATAGGAATTGTGCTCCCTCAGGCATGTCGTACAAGGCATATTATATGAGGCTGTACTTGAGGTTGCTAACCTCATTATGTAAAACAACCAGTTACAGAAACAACCGCGACAACAGCTTGTGAATACTTTGTGTGTAGAATAGAAGGTAGAGAGCAGTGGAGGACCCTGTCTGCTGATGCTTTCACCATGGCACCCCTACGACCCATGACGGGTTACGGGTTGAGATGAGATGAGATGAGAATAGAAGGACTGAAGTAGTGCACCAAGGTCACCAGTGTATAACTGATGACAAGAAAGAGACAAGTGCCAGTGGAGCAGGCGATGAGTGGAAGATGTTCTCCGGATGGATACGACACACATTGATAAAATTTCTTGACAGCATTCTGTAGCAGTTTTTGTTCCGGAATTCTCGGGGTAGGAGATGTAGAGAGACGACGAAGAAACACATGCAGAGAAAAACTGCAGACAGACATAAGGGGAATGATGAAGACACGAAAATACCTTGAGTTGACGGCACTAAGACAGGAAGACTTGGTATACGTTTGTTGAAGGTGTCACGCTTGGCTAAGAAAGTTCTGGCACTCTGGCAGTTAAGAAGAATCCTTCACCATCCTGGTCTTTTAGTCCCTCCCATTTCTTATTAATCTCTTGACAGCAGTAGATTGGGGAAACTGGCCTGTCACTTTGTAATTGGACAGGTTAACTCCCCTTTCTCTAGCGTGAGTGAGCGAGGGAGTATCTTTAGTCTTTTCGTGTCTTCTTATCTGATCGGCATAATTTTTAAGACGTCCCAGGACCATTTTGTTGCTGGTGGCGGTGACATTCCTATAGTTCTTTGACACCGAGCTTGGTCAATGCACGCTCTTTCTGGTAGAGAGCGGCAGAGTTCCCGGGTCTTTAACCCCGGGGAACGCCGTTGCCTTTCATTTGACCGTGCATGGCTAGATACTTTACACCAGAATGTGCAGCTTTAGTATTGCTTTCATCCAGGAAACACGGGAAACCTAGTTTCCGGGGGCATTGCGTCATTGTTACGCACGCTCCATGTCTCCAGGGACTTCGACTCGCAGGTGGGGCAAACATCTGCAGGCATTAGTCTCCTATATACTAGGGCAACTCACCTTGTCTAATGTGACCGTGAGCTAGTCACGAACTGATATATGTAACTGCTTCTTTCTATCTAGCAAGTTAGTTACTAGCCGTCCGCTAGTGATGTTTATGCTTGTAGAGATACGTCAGGTTCGTTCGTCTCTCAATAGTTGTTATAAGGTGCTATAGTGGTGTACTTACTAACAGAGTTGTAACTTTGAATTCAACTCCACAAAATTCTGCATAACTCAGCCGAGTCAAATAACATGGTTTATTTACAGAAAACATAATAAACAAATGTAACTGGAATCAAATCAGTTTCTTTCATTTTGAAGGTACTTTTCTGCATGTATCCGTATTTTCCTTATCTCTCTCCGTAATCGTGTGAGATACAATAAAATCCCGTGTGGTTCATGACCTAGGTTACTTTGACCTTCGCTTTCATAACTTTCAGTAAAAGTAGTTGAGCCATTTATTTTCAATACGTAAATGTGATATTTTTTTCAGCTTCTCAACTTTCAAGTGATTTATAACCGTTTCTTGGTTTTCTTACCCTAATAAAATCAATTCTAGCTGGGGACTGAAAGAAAAAGATGTACTTACTTGAGTTACTATCTTACACAGTCTTTGCTCCTAGTTCAGAGTGTAGCGACCGCTTTTATTCTGTTGTGTGAATGTGATAGCATTACACTTTAACACAACCTAACTTCATTCTGAAAAACTTCAAGAATTAAAACTTAGAAATGCCGTTGTGGTTCTGCGTAGATGAGACTGCTCTAACATGGCTTCTCAACAACTCACAGGTACAAACACAACCTTCGCTGAGGCCTTCTATCTGGAACTCTCCTTTAAGATTTTATCTGTTAGTTAGCTCGACGGTGTTGTGAGTTCTTGTCAATTCGATGGTTTTGATTGGTGCTACTAAAAATGAATGAACTTATCTCATTGGCACGGATACTGCTTGGGTAATAGGCCTCACTATCACACTAGCACTTAATGTCTCCAGAATTCTCTACTGTAGAGTAGGCGCTATTCAAGAACTAGTACTGACAACCAGCTACATTTTGGTGTTATTGAAATTCGTTGTCGTGAAGTCGGATTCACAACACGTCATTCTGAGCAATTCTTTACCCAAACGGAACGCCATACTTTATAAATTATATAGGCTAGCCGAACCAATGAAACGCCGTCTTTATTCGGTTGTTTACAAATAACGATTAGGCATTCAGCATTGAGTCTCAAACCTCTGCAAACCCGTGGGATGTGGAATTTAACTACAGACTTATAAGCGAAGTACAGCATGGCAGAGGTCAAAAAATCACACATAGGAATGTTCATCTATAAGTCTGTGCGAAGATTTCCACGGGAAATACTATAGGAATGGAGAAATCTCGAGTGGAAGGCTTCGAGACACCAGGCAAGTCCAAAATTTTGCTGTTTGCTGTTTAAGCTACGCATAGAATAAAACTAAAGAATGTAATATAAAGTCAATTATTTAGATGGATGAAGATTAATTCAGGGCATATTTTAAGCCTTGGATGAGTAAAATCGCTCCAGGAATAAGGAAGATAATTAAAATCTTAGTTTTTCTATTTGCACATCGAGACAAATTATGCCTACATTTTGGGGAATTCAAGCACACTTCGGCAGTTGTTCTCTCTGTCGCCGGATGTGACCTATTTAAGAACCTGCATCATGCAAATCGAGGCCATAATATTTCAAAAATCACATCGAGCGCAAAAGTGTTAATGAAGAGTGTCTTTGCCTTCTGTATCTGAGAGTAGACCATTATAACAATTAACAGCTCGACTGCATGTGCCTGAGGGTAAGAAAGAATGTATATATATAAATATATGTATTTCTATTGATTAATTACAGGAAGTGTGTAGACGTGTTTTGAACTACTGTGTAAATTTCTGGAGGCAAAAGACAAGCCAATATATATTTAAATAATTGAGAATGGTAGCAGAAGTGTGTCTATAGTTTTAGAAAAGAATTTAAAGAATTATTTCTTGAAGGAATGGACCACACACCAGGAACATAGGAAAGGATGAAAGGAATTACTTTACTGTATTGTTTGAGATATCACTTATTATTTTACACAAGACCAAATAAATGTATGAAGGCGAATCATGTACAGATAGCTATAATCAAGGAATTGGAGAAAGATATATTCACAGTGAACTGAATTGTGTTATTGCTGATGAGATATGACCTGTGCGTCTATCTGCACTCTGTCGTCTGAAACTATCTCTCATCTCCTACTTCTGTGATAAAGAGATAGAGATAGGCAATATAGTGGTGAAATTAAATATATTTCAGGTTGCATCCTGCTATTAACTTCCACCTTAAGGAGCCGGACTCTACTATAGGATCTAGAGGTGCTAGCACCCTTTAAGTTTAGAGGGACAGTTACCCAGAACCTAATGCATGGAGGAGACACAGTTCTTGCCAGACTAGAGGTGGAATAGACTACAAAACGAAGACTTCAAGCTAAGTAGCCACACAAGGCTACTGTTCAGTTTACTCCAGTATTACCACAAAATAAAGTTATAATGATGAAGTTTGAGTGCTTTTAGCTAGGCAACCATCCTAGTCAGTACTTAACAAAAATTCTGGAACTGTGAACAAAATAGAATTAAGCATAACATACAAACCTTCTACAACTAGAGTGATTTCAGCCAAGAAAGGAGAAGATTCAAAAAATTTTAAAAGACTGTAAATAACTATGAACAGTTGTTGTCAAGTGTGTTATTTATTTAATGTTATAACCAACTTTTGAGTTCTTTCAAATATTTTCAAATAGAAAAGAAAACTTGTAAAAATAAATTGTAAATATTTACCAGCAGACTTACTTAAATTATTTAAGTTAAGTTACAGTTCTTGTTGGTAGATAGTTTAGTTAATACCTCTAGCAGAGCTAATAATATAATCAAAGGTGGATCTTGAGAGGGAGCCCATAGGAATCTAGGAAAATAAAATATCATCATACCTAGAAACGTATACAGCTTGATCTTACCTTTGATGTCTATATACCCTTATTCTTTTCAGAAAAGGGGTTATTTCTTATAAGACCAGTCTCTTATCTGGCACTATCCTGGTATCACCTGATACAACTTTGTGTCCAGGATATCTTATAATTTAAACAATAATCGACCCTCTCGCGACATTCGTTACCTAGCGAGAAGCTCCCATACACTACCAAAGGAAAACTGGGAGACATTAAGTCCCTGCCTGAATTCCCTTCCCTGTTTGGAATTTAGCCGTCCCGGTTGGATTCCCGATTTGGGCCCAGTTTGGACTTTTTGGAACTTAAACCATTTCTTGCAGTACAAAGATTTCAGTAAACAGCTACTAGTCAACCAGGCTCCGGCCGCAGCAAACCCCAGAGACAGCCAACGCTCAAGCTCACCAAACTTCAGAATAGTGCGCCAATCCTAACATCGTTTTTAGGTAGCTTTGGCCCCGTTCACTCCACGCGCAGTCATACTCTGACTGGCCAGCTTCTCTCGGTTATAGTAGGGCGCATAGCCTACACAAAACTTGAGTTTGGACTCGTTCAACCCGCTGGATATCAGGATTTATTTATATTTGAGTCACTCGTGGATATATTCCCCACTGAGGTCCGTCATCATTGGATTAAATTGATTTTCACACCTCGTCGGAAGAGAGAAAGGGAAGATGATAGTTTTCAAGTGTAGAAGAATAGTATATCACTTACAGAAAGGAAAAATATAGACTCAGGGACTCAGAGACGGGGTTAGAGTTAATGGATTATCGAGGGAGTGCGTGGTTGTAGTTATAAGAGAGAGTGTTTACCTCTCGGCATTGTTTCTCTGGGCTTTGTTTTGTTTGGGATTTTTTCTGTGTAGCCTAGATCACGGTCGTCTCGCCATAGAGACTTGTGACCATTGACGGATCATAGATTAGTAGTGGGTGTTTGTGTTATTCCAGGTACCTCCTGTAGATTTCCTAATTTATTATTTTTATTCAACTTAAGCTGCCATTCTGTATTGTAAACCAGAATCGGTTTTAGGTTTTCTGTTTTTTGGTTTTCTTTAAATTAGTTATTGTGAATTTATTTGGTTTCCCTGACATCGCTCAGGTATAACAGTTTTTTTTTTTAAATTTACACTTTAATAAACATAGAAAAACTATTAGCGGATCATAATTCTCTTTCTATCTCTACATTTGTTATTGTTGAATGTGAAGTCACTTGTTGTCTATGAGTCTCTTACTCAATGTATATTCTTTTGTTGATATATGTGTGGAGCAGAGGGTGAGTGGGGTTAACATTTAAAAGAAGTCCGAGTGGCGGGATAAAAGATTATCTATCAACTTTGTACTCATGACTATTACATTTTCACTCAACATTCACATTCTCTATTTCCGACACACATCTATTTTATCACTCCTCACTCAGACTTTGGTCTGTCAGATACAGACTCTTTTTATCCACTCGTGACAGAAGACATATTCTACTCGGGGAGCTGACGATGATAATAATGAGGATGATGATCAGCTCTCTTTACTCGCCTTTTACGGCATGTTTGGTACATAATTGTGACCCTAACGTTGGCATTTTAATATCAAGACTCAGTCTACGTTCAACAACAGACGTGCTGCAAATCCTAAGTCTTATTGTTATAAATGATTCAACGTTTTTATTCTGTCCATCTGCACTATTCTAACTTCGGATACAGAGATGAAATAAAGAACTGAAGAACGTAGCAAATGTAAAGAAAAAAACAAAAGTAGGAGACCAAAAATACAACGTAAGAAAGAAAGAAAGAAAGAAAGAAAGAAAGAAAGAAAGAAAGAAAGAAAGAAAGAAAGAAAGAAAGAAAGAAAGAAAGAAAGAAAGAAAGAAAGAAAGAAAGAAAGAAAGGGCGGACATACATGAAGGAAGGAAGGAAGGAAGGAAGGAAGGAAGGAAGGAAGGAAGGAAGGAAGGAAGGAAGGAAGGAAGGAAGGAAGGAAGGAAGGAAGGAAGGAAGGAAGGAAGGAAGTGAGGGCGGGTGGACAGACAGACAGGCAGACATGGAGCAAGCAAGCAATGAAAGAAGGAAAGAAGAAAGAACGAACGAACGAACGAACAAACGAACGAACGAACGAACGAACGAAAGAAAGAAAGAAAGAAAGAAAGAAAGAAAGAAAGAAAGAAAGAAAGAAAGAAAGAAAGAAAGAAAGAAAGAAAGAAAGAAAGAAAGAAAGAAAGAAAGATGGGTAGTTGATGGTAGGTAGGTACATCAACAAACAGATAGTCAAATGGATAGGAAATCGTCAGTCACGCTAGAAGGAAGAAAGACAGAATGAAAATTGAATAATTCCACGTTAGGAATTTCCCGTCAAGTTTCAAGTTTGGCAATTGTTTGCTACAATCTGAGATTCACTTTGATGTGCTTCTATACTTGATTCAAATTTTCTTGAATGGCTTTCTTTCGATTATCAATGAAGGCGCGTGACTTGTTTTACTTGCGGCCAAGGTTTTCACAAATTGGCTTCGAGATGTCCAAGTGGATAAATGGCAGATCAAATAGAGCTGTTTGAGCATTCCTGCCGTGTATTAAAATGCTCAAATATTCTCATTTTTAAAACATTGGCTGAATAGTGAATTATTATTGACATAATGGGTGGTTAATGCCACATTCAATAGGAATTAACTTGCTGCATTAATTTTTTACGGGTTTTTTTTAAGGGAAAAAAAACAGGGTTAGGGGGGGAGGGGGGGGGGGGGGGGGTGGGGGTGTTGGACGTTAATATATTTTCATTGCTGCACGAGTAGCGCCATAATCACTGTTTTCGTTATATGTAGATGTCTTTGCACTGTGGATTCCCGGTTAACGACTACCTCGCATTGTATAAAAGACAGATGACCAGCTGTCGGAAAGAGGTCGTATAACCAAAGTAAATTTCACATGTAATCGAATTAGAGTGTGTACGTGTATAAGTTTTCCATTCTCGTGAGTAACTTTTATATAGCTCATATTGTGACGTCACTGTTGGGGGGTGAATGGAAATTCACTTACTATTTTTAAATGTTTATGTCTTCACTTGTGTTTGTTGGTTTGCTTTTGGTTTTAAGGACTATCTTCATTGCACACGGACAATTAAATCAGTGCTCCGATCTCCTCCCTTAGATCACACAAGGAGGATCTCAGCACAGTGCACGAACTCCGTAGCACCGGCAAGAATCCCAATGTGTGTAAATAGGAATACACATTCTATAGATATTTTTGTGGTGGGTAGGTTTCTAATTTTTACATTTTGCAGGGTAGCGGCCTTATGGCCTACTCTTTACGATTTCCAACTGCAGAGGGATTTTTTAACGTGCGCAACTTGCACACGGAACCACCTATTATTTCGCCCTTATCCGAGAAGTCTAGGCTATCCGATCTCACTACCCAAGAGACCAGGAGGGAGTATGACATCATTAGGACCACTGGTTCTGAAAAACATTTTTCCATAAATTATATTTAATCAACTGGTAATCGAACGCGGTACCTCTAGAACTCGAGGCAGACGCCATACCTGCTGTCACGAAATTGGACCCTATTATTTCTCATTTTCGCTGCATAGAACTCCGTACTAGAGTCATTGTTTCCATTTGTCAAACTTTACTTCATATCTGCAGACAAGCGTATCGCCCATCCCTGAGAGATTAATTGAATCACTAAAACGTGATAATACCACATTGACTCCAGGTAGATGTGAGCATGAAGCGTTTGTTTAAGATTGCATAATCACTTCCGACTCGGTTGTTTGGGACAGGTGATTATAGATAAACGCATTCTTAGAAGATATTTGGAAGAGTGAGCAGGAAGTGTGATATAAGTCAACGTTGACAACATTTAACGGATATCACAATTTCATATATGGACGATGACTGTTTGAATTTTTCAAACGCATTAGTAATGGAAAATATTACATGATGAAAAATTGTCATACCATGTACTTTAATTGTATTGGCTGGCATTTGAGGTGCGAATAAGCAATCGCTATGGTTGGGAGTGTGTCGAAAACGCCAGGTGGAAGCGTGGGCCGGGAACCTACGATATAACGTAGGAAAAGTTTGACATACGACACTGCATTCCAGAAATCGTCAACGTAGACAATTCGGACCTTGCCACAGAACAGAATAGAGTTGGATTCTGAATTTATAGGACCGGACAAACAGTTTTAAGAGCATCTCTGTACATCAGGAGAAAACTCGCCAATATTAATACGGAACCCGGAATTCTACAGGACCACCCACAAGTCACAGAGGAATTCTGAAATAGAAATAATACCCCCGACGTGTGTTCGAGGTATCTGTTTTAAGTTGCCAAGACTATTCTACTGAGCAAGAAGTCTAAGATTTATCAATTATTGAGGTGAGTGTAACATATTTTATATGCAGTTAATTTGACATAGTGGTGTTAAAGATTCATATGAGGATGGCAACCTCAGCATGTGAACCGGATACATTCATGAACCAATACAGTAAGCGCTGGTGATTGCTTCATGCTAGTTATCATAGAAGAACCAAAAGCAAAGGTAACCCCAGACTACGAATGGACCAGGGAGTGAGTGATGATTACATCAACTTGTGAATAGTTGTATATGATCATTTGGTGAATGTACGTAAATTTAATATGTTCCTTCAGGCACAAGCCACTGCAGCTGTCCAGTCAAAAATTATTCCTTAAATTAACTGACATATTGGTGATTGTTCATCACAGACCGTGAGTGATGTAAAATATGCTCAGGAAGAGTAAAAAAAATCTGAGAACACAAAATGCTGACGGACAGCGGGACAAGGCGCCTGATTAATAACAGGCAAACAAATATTTAACAGCGGAATGTGCTCCTTTATTCTCTCTAAAGTTTGTGGTACTAGTACGAGGCGACCGGACTATTTGCGGTATGACCCGGAGAGATGATTTGCTGTACTACTAGACTGTGGTTCGAAGCTTGAGATTGACACCTGAACAGTCTTGCCTTGACCCGGAGCGGTTACTTCCTGAATTTATCTGGAAACATGCCCATCACCACAGAGACGAATCTACGAAAAAGCAGCATCGGCACTTCAGCATTTTGGCAAGTCCCAATATTTTAACAGGCCAAACAACAACAGAACTTTGTTATGCTAAATTTATCAAGCCTTTAAGACTTTCCGGTGAAGAAACCTAATTATTTGTCATAAGCAATAGTCATATTTATTTACATTTGTTTCGAAGTAATTGATCATTAAATTTGTATATGTTGATTTTGACAAATTCATAGTTGGATTAATCATTACAGAGAGACATACGTATGGCACATAACCTCTAGTATATATTCATATCTATATCTATATCGAGCTAATAAGAGAAATTTCGTTGAATTAAACCAGCTGGGGGCTTGAACGTGCTAAATCACACAATGTGCACCTTCACAAAAGGCGGTGGGTCGGATATAAAAGTTAACGTGCTCAGACGCATTCAGCATTGTTCTTGACTTCTGAAATATCTTGTGGAAACTCCCTCGAGGTAGAAGCATCATTATCCTTCTATCTACAACTCTGCCAAGAGTAATCTTGTGCGAAGGTAGACACCTTTGAAGACCCACATTAGATACTCTAGGTTTTGGTCACTGTTGGACCACTACTGCAGAGAGCAAGAGGAGGCAACCAGTGGCATCTCTTAGCCACTCCGTCCCCACATATGAAGTTAGTTGCTTATCCTTTACAGGACGTGGCAATCAACCCCAGCTTTTATTGGCTGTTTGTGATTTTTCTAGGCAATTTTTTCATTCAGTAGTTTGCCATTGCTTTCTGAACGGTACGGCGTTTATACCATTGTTAAAAATCCACACAAAGCGATCTGCTACCAAACACCTGCAGCAGGTTTCGAACCTGGTATATCTGGATTATGAAACTGCGTTCATATCCATTAGGCCACAGACATTTATACATGTTGGATATAAATGAAACAAATTTCATACTAATGAACTATAACTGCCTTTTGAAATTTTTTGTTTACGAGGTATTTCTAGAAAGAAAATAAAACAAAGTAAAATATGAAATCACCGATAATCTGAAGTTACAAGAGACAGTATAAATGGCTAAAAGCTAAGACAATACGTGTTGAACAAACGCTGAGTTGTAATGTTAATTATCATTCATCTTTCTTGTGCCGCTTATGAAGCATGGAGCCACCACTGTAACTTGTCCCCACAGAAAGCTTGCACCACACAGTCACATGCTCTTGCCGCTGTGGTTTATGTGGTCATTTGTATTACATGATGAGGTTGGCAACCTCACGCACAACCGCATATTATCATGTAAGGCATGCTTGTTGCATTAATATGATGTAGCATTTTATGTGATTTTTTTTTTCATACGCCAGCTAATACTCGAGGCGAAATCTCAGGTTATTATGTCTAACCTGAGACTGATTTTACGTGAGTATCCCTTTTTTTCTTGCACAGAGACAGGTGTCCCTCGCCATTCAGGCAGATACTCGCCGATTTCGGAGGTACCCATTAGAGCTGGGTCGGCTCAGGAGCCGCCAGTCCCTGGTCGACGACACTCCTTCAAATGTCCTCGCCAGGGCTCGAGTTAATCCAGCCCAAATCCCGGTCGACGAAAAATCTTCAAATGTCCTCGCCCGGGTTTGATCCTGGGTCACCCGGTCGCCAGCGCGGTGTGGTAACCACTACGCTAGCTCGGCTCCTTTTTATGTGATTAAAAATGGCAGTTAGTTATCTTTATTGTGACGTTTGTTTCGAGTAAATTTGTTAGAGAGGAGTGAAGAAATAACAAGTTAAAAGTAGAAACTAACTTTTCGATCACCCTGTGGTAAAATTCACCTTACGCGACACAGTTCGTATCGTGACTTCCCTTTAAATTGTACTTGGTAAATGAGTTTACAAGAAAGTATCGACTCTAAGCATTGCAAACACTTGTACTAAATACATGTAAATTTAGAATAAAACAAATCATGTCCCTTCAGTTGTGACGATTGTGAATAATTATAACAAATATAAAACAACTGGCTTGGCGAGGATCACGCTGCTTACATAAAAGTATGATGCCGTATCTTCGAAGGTTACAGTGTTATGTGATTATTAAAAATATATAATTAATTGATGTGTAAGATAATTACATTTATTGACGTTAAGACATTAAGAAATATTGTAGCACTTATTAAGAATAAGCTTTAAGCGGCGTGAAAAACATTCGTCATCAGTTTTAAAATAAATACAGATACTGCCGTAGTTCAAAGAATACCTCTCTCACTAAATGGCATTGGGTCGAAGTGTGGTAGCCCAAATAACACTGGATCAATAACACCAACCACAACAACCAGATAATATTCCGGGTGTAATGACCTAGGCTTTCAACAGCACAGTCAAAACATCAAGAGCTACCACAACGTCTAAAATCAGCTATAAAAAGTCTAAATTACAGAGGCGGGAAGCGTAATATGTACATGCAAATACTATGCTAATTTTATAGCAGTTTATACCCACGTGGCGAATTGTTTACAAAAAATAATAAATAAAAGCTGATGTAGGAAACATTGCCAGTTTTGTGTTCCATGTTTTCTTCTTTTCATTTCGTTCATTATGGAGGATGGATCCACACACAAACACATTGAAGCTTCTATCCGCTATCCATCTGGGTGTCGCGGAATGATGTCCCCGCGGGACTAATCAAACTTGAATCTAACGTTCTTTATCTTCAACCGCCAAATGTTTCACGTATGGAGAAACACGTTTGTTTCAAGTGGATATTATGTTTTCTCTTATATGCGTTGTCGCTAACTTCGGCAGTACCCACGATATTATTTACACATCGATATCTCACCGCGGACTTCAGATCGATACCTCAAGGCGGACTAACCGGGGCGCTAAAGGTAAATTTTACCCACTTGCCGAAGTTAGCGACAACGCATATAAGAGAAAACATAATATCCACTTGAAACAAACGTGTTTCTCCATATGTGAAACATTTGGCGGTTGAAGATAAAGAACGTTAGATTATTTTGGGAGCCGCGCTGGTGTAATGGCTTCGGCGTTGTACTGGCGACAAGGTGTTCATGGTTCAAACCCGGGCGTCAGCGTTTGAAGAAATGCTTACGGCCGGAAATTTGACTGAATAGCCTGAACGGGTCCTGTGATAAACCCTCTGTCGATGGGAAGGAGCGAAGCTCCTGACCGGGTTGGAAGGAAAGTCCTCAGGTTCCCCAGCCTCGCAATGACATGTCATTGGGCCGAAGGGCTGAAAGCCCAAGTGCCGCTGGTTAAGAAAAAAAAAACCCACCTTGTATAAGGCGGTGGTCGAATGGCTTCAATTCAAACATTCAATTCTCTACCCGCATTATGACTGACGCATGTTGCTGATATATGTTCAGATTCATCACGAGAACATTTTGAATGTTGAGAAATATATTATGTTGTTCTAAGTATCATAATGTTCTTCATAATTATTCTTTGTTATAACTAAACGTTTTCTCGCATTCCATATGCACGTGATTACCTGATTCCAGATCCGACTCCACAATGACGTAATCAATTCTGAACATTCATTCATTCAACACTCTTTAGTTCTCCAATGAGCATAGGCCTTCAACAAACGTATTTCAAGTCTTCCTGTCACGTGCGATCCGCTCAAAGTCATTCCATATCCACTTCATGTCCTTCTCCAGTTCTCTTCTCCCTGAAATCATTGGTCTTCCCCTTCTTCTTTTACCCTGGAGATTTCAGAGCAAGGACTACCTAGTAATGTTATCAACAGCTGTCCTCAGTGTGTGCCCTATCCATCTCCATCTTGAATATTTCCTATAGATAAACACTTTTTCAATTTCCGTTCTTCTTCTTTGATCCTTAGCCGCCGACCGTCAAAGCAGTCAGTGGCCATCACGCCTAGTGGCGTCTTGTAGGGCAACAACAAATTGATTCCACTTTGCTCGGTCGGTGGCCATCCTTCGTACAGTGCCCCAGCTCTGGTTCATTCCCTGCATCTCAGTTGTGGCCATCCTCTTCCCGCTCTTCAGGCGCGCATGTTGGAAGAGGTTCTCTTGTCTTACATAAAGGTTTAGTAAATGACAATCCAGTCTCAGTTCTTTTTGATTCTGGATGCACCACAGTCGCGCATGTTGGAAGAGGTTCTCTTGTCTTACATAAAGGTTTAGTAAATTACAATCCAGTCTCAGTTCTTTTTGATTCTGGATGCACCACAATTGGTGTTAGGCAATCACTTGTAGATCCTTCTCGTGAAACTGGAAAAGTAGTCAAATGTGTGACATTTTGCTGCACTTTAGAGAAATACTCTACTGCTATCATTAAGATTGCTACTCCTTTCTTTACAGGAGATGTACACGCATGTCTTCTGCCGAATCCGATCGCTGATCTTATCATCGGTCGTATTCACGGAGTCAAAGAATGCACTCCACAACAAATTTCCGTTTGGGAAAAACAAAATATGCAAACTGCTAATGCTGTAGTCACTAGAGCACAAGCTCTTAATATGCCTCAAACTTAATCTGTTGAAGATAATGAGGTGCATAACCAAGATGATCCCTTGGTAATTTCTCGTGACTCGTTTATAAAACAGCAAGAAGATGATCCGACTCTAATGAAGTTCTTCACGCTTGCAACAAAAGGTGATCCGAATAAAGATACAAAGCGTAAATCTTGGATTACAATGAGGAATGGCGTACTTGTACGTATGGTGCAAGACTCCACTAAGTCAAGTCATTCTCAGATTCTTGTTCCCAAGAATTTGAGAGTTAAAATTTTGCAGCACGCTCACGACTCTCAGTGTGCTGGACATATGGGTTTTTCCCGTACTAAGTCAAGAGTTCTTGCGGCTTTCTTTTGGCCTTTTGTGAACAAGGACATACGGATTTATTGTCGATCTTGTAAAGTATGTCAAGAGGTCAAATCCAAAGGTCCACGCCATGCTGCACCTATTCAGGCTGCAGACATCCCTATTCGTCCATTTCAGAAAATGGCGATAGACATCATTGGTCCATTTAAGATCAAATCTGCTAGAGGACATCAATTTATCTTGACGTGTGTTGATATGTGCATACGTTGGCCACAGGCTATTCCTCTGAAGAGCATTACTACTGCTGACATTGCAGATGCTTTTTGGCTTATATTTTCTCGTTTGGGATTCCCCGGAGAGATATTATCAGACCATGGCACCCAACTAATATCGGATACCATGTCTCAAGTAATGTCTACTCTGCAGATAGAGAGATCTTTGAGTAGTATCTATCATGCTATGTCCAATGGGATGGTCGAACGGCTAAATAGAACACTCAAAAACTTACTAGGGAAGATAACTGAGGATCATCCTCAAGATTGGGACAGGGTTTTACCCGCGGCCCTCTTCGCTTACAGAGAGGTCCCCAATGAACATACATGATTTTCTCCCTTTGAACTTGTCTTTGGCGCGCGACCGCGCGGCCCTATGTCTTTACTTCATGATCTCATAACCGCTGATAATATTACCGATGACACAAAATCTTCTTACGAATATGTCATCGCGCTGAGACAAAAGATTATCGAAGCATGCAAATTGGCAACTTCTTCTTCTGAATTTGCTAAACAGAAGGCAAGACAATTTGCCAATAAGAAAAGAACCTTACGACAACTTTGTCCTGGTGGCAAAGCATTTGTTTTGCTACCTTGTAGGGAAAACAGACTTCTTATTTCTTGGAAAGGTCCGTACGATATAATCTCGAAAATTTCCGATGTTGACTACATTGTTGATATTGATGGAAAGCATAAAACCTTCCACATCAATATGCTTACGGAATTCCATGAACGTCCAGATTATTTACAGCCTATTTTCCAGGCAACGAACGATTCTCCAGTCCAACATGGTCATTACTCATCACTGTCCGTAATACAGGATGAGGAAACAAGTTTTTCGGATGTTAATCTTCCGCTTCCGATGATTCCACTTCATTCTAGTGAATCATGGAAAAATGTTACTGTTTCTCCTGATTTATCTCTAGGAGAACAGCGACACGTTTCGGTTATGTTACAAACATTTCAGGATGTCCTTACTGACATCCCTGGACAAACTCATGTCATTGAACATGACATTATTCTAACTGACCATAATCCTTTTAGAGTCAGACCTTATCCTATTCCTATACATTTTCAAGCACAAGCTGAGAA
Organism: Oreohelix idahoensis; assembly: GCA_024509875.1. Taxonomy (NCBI): domain Eukaryota; kingdom Metazoa; phylum Mollusca; class Gastropoda; order Stylommatophora; family Oreohelicidae; genus Oreohelix; species Oreohelix idahoensis. The sequence continues at coordinate 251,924 of JAMPIV010002749.1, read as the reverse complement.
AGAGTTGGATGAGATGATAGATTTAAAAATAATTGAACCATCCACTTCTGCATATTCTTCGCCGATGGTTATTGTTCGGAAAAAAAACAATAACATACGTCTTTGCGTTGACTATCGCAAATTGAATCAAGTTACGAAGTTTGATGCTGAACCTATGCCTTTACTAGAAGAGCTACTTACTAGGCTTTCTAAATCTCATTTTTTCACTAAACTAGATTTGTCTAAAGGATATTGGCAAGTTCCTTTATCTGAACGCGCCAAACCAATTACGGCTTTTTCTACACCTAGAGGCCTTTTTCAATGGAATTTCATGCCTTTCGGCCTTATGAACGCACCAGCTACATTCGTACGCATGATGCGTCGAATCCTATCTTATCGGTCAGATGTCATTGCGTACCTAGACGACATCTGTCTTTTCAGCGATACTTGGGAAGATCACTATTCGGGGTTAGTTGAATTACTGTCTACTCTACGCGAGTATAACCTGACAGCGAAACCCTCTAAAGCCTGCATTGGTTTTAGCGAAATTTCTTTCCTAGGCCATCGAGTTGGTCATGGTTTCCTAAAGACAGAGGACCATAATATAACTAAGATACTTAACATCTCTATTCCTAAGACTAAAAAGCAAGTGCGAAGTCTCTTAGGTCTTATTCAATTTTATGGAAGATTTATTCCGAATCTATCCTCTATCATGGCACCACTTTCTACACTACTAAAGAAAGGGTCGCCTAATATGGTCCACTGGTCACAGGAATGCCAATCCTCTTTGGATAAGATTTAAAAAAATTTTCAACACCACCGATTTTAGTGTTACCTACTACAGATAAGACATTTGTTCTTCGTAGTGACGCTTCATCCACTGGGATTGGAGCGGCACTAATGCAAGAGTACTCTGGAACTCTGCATCCTGTAATGTATATCTCGAAAAAACTTAATGCTGCAGAAAGGAATTATTCGGTTTTAGACCGTGAACTATTGGCTATGGTATGGTCAATTCTCAAACTACAAAGATTCCTTCTAGGCGCACATTTCATAGTAGAAACCGACCAGAAAGCTCTTACATCTATACAGAGTAAGAATTTGAAGAGCTCGAGGTCTACTCGATATGCAATTGCTCTTCAACCTTTTCATTTCTCAGTACGAGCTATCCGTGGATCAGATAATGTGATGGCAGACATTTTGTCTAGATGCCCACATGATTCCACCTAACTGTTAGGTCTTGGATTTCTTAACACATCTAAGTCTATAACAGTTATTTCTCTATATCAAGATAGATACACATTGTAATTTGTAATATAGTGATTGTATCACTACTATCACTACGCTCATTGATATATATTCACCGCTGTTCTTTGATGATTTTTCTTCTTTGTCAATCATGTACTTATAATGCTTAAATATGAAATTGTTATATGCATTGTGTTGTTACCAGCATTGTGGTATACGTTGGTGGCACCTCCCTGGAAATATTTATACTTAAGAGAAATGCTTTCTCTGAGATGTTGAGATATATTCTCACGAGTCGATCTATGACTTTACCTTAATTTGACATTATAAATTACTCTTATTAGTCATCTGCGCATTATTCGTGCGTTGTGAGCCTATTGTATGTTGCTCTCAGATGAAAAAAAAATTTTTTTTTTCCCGGGGGTTGCGGTAGTCTGTTACCAACAGATTACTGGAGACAATGAAGATAGATATGTATATATATAGGAAGATATTTATTTGTTTGTATACTTGTTATGTTTGGAAATATTTGGTAATAATATTTTGAGTCTGAGATTAGAACTCTAGTCAAAGGGCGAATACTCATTTTTTGCTTCGAGTGAAAGTAAATATATAGTCGCCCTACTTGAATATAGTTGAAAGGTTAACATTAGCGCATGCCCAATGAGACGATGAGTCGTCGTTGGCGCTTCCGTGATGACGGACGGATCTTGAAGGCTGTCGGACATATGAGAGTCCGAAGTTTTTGGTCATTGTGATTGATTCTGGGGAAGAGAGGAGTTTTCTCTCAGTATACTATGATGGTCGATACTTCTCCCAGAATATATATGTTAGTGTGCTAATTACTAGTATTTCCTGAACTTAAGGTAAAGAAGAAACATTTTCTAAAACTTTACCTAGGCCTAACGACGCCATAGATGTTATATCATCTATCTATATATTTGATGGATCGTATGTAGACGATTCCTGTACTAGCAGCACTATGAGTGGACATATGTAACATTCCTTATGGGTATGGAAAACCTAAAGACATTAGATGAGCAAATGAACGGAACTTCCATTTGTAGTGAGGATATCTTTTGGATGAACACCGCTCACTGGGACCGGTGCCATTTTGAATCCCACTGTTGGTCTGTTTGAATTGTCAATCGGAGAACGGAGATATCTTATTACCTGATGGCGATACCAGGACCTACCTTGTATTGAAGTCTACTCTTTGTTATTTGAGATTGTCAACCTTAAAAGAAAGACCCTGTTGAAGCTAAAGCCTAAAAGACTTAGCCTGAAAGACGTAGTCAGCAGAGGGTCTGTAAGGGAGCATTGTGATGACCATTATTATTGTTAACTCAAACTGATGCGACTAGTCAGTGGAGGTATGAGACGATAGACTATCATAACTATATATTTGATCCAATCGTCCGATTACATTTACATGCTATGAGATTGCCAAATTGCTGTTGCCACCCATTTGTCAAGTATCCAATGATTTGTTGTGTCAACCTGTTCCAATGACTGTCAACCGTGCTGTCAGAGTGTGTATCATTAAACTGTCTAACACGTCTACAGTAGTTCCAGTTATCATTGACTTCCAGCCGTGAGGGTATGAGTGCATTATTACCAACTTGTCAACTCTACAGAACCATTTATGCATTCGCGTGTTGACACTCATACTAACACTCATTGTCAACAATACATTCTTGTCGGGGCCTCATTACGTTCCGGGACAAGGTGACCTATATGACCAACACTGTGCCGGGTTTGAGTTGACCACTTAATCTCATCAAGCCCTTATTAACGTGGTGACCTAAAAAAGAGTTTATCAGACATGCGTCCTAACATAACCTATGGATCTTGTGTTAAGGTTAAAAAGGCGTGCCTTTCGCAAAACTACGCAAAACTCCTTAAACAAATAAAAAAAATAGTAAATAAATAAAAAAAGAAACGTTCCATATGTCTGTGAGTATCTAACTTCGGGTCCGACATCCCAGTTATACAGCCAATACTGAACATTTTTTTTTTCTAACCAGCGGCACTCGAGCTTTCCAGCTATTTTGGCCCAATGACATGTCATTGCGAGGCTGGGGAGCCAGTGGACTTTCCTTCCAACCCGGTCAGGAGCTTCGCTCCTTCCCATCCACACGGGATATACACAATGTTACTGAATGAAAAAACCTTGGCAGTGTTTTGTACAGAATGTACAGGGATGGCAACGTTATCATATCAAACAAGTAGCTACAGACTCCACCATTGTAAAAGAATATGTTGGGGCGTGTTGACGTCGGCTTCGTGAGTGGAGTTTATCTTCAGTTATTTATTGATGTTTCGTGAGGAGCGAAAGAAATGAATCAAATGAATGAATGAATGAATGAGCAAATGAATTAACGAATGAGCAACTGAATGAATTAATTAATGAGTAAATATTTGAATACATAAATGAATGAGCAAATGAATGAATTAATTAATGAGTAAATGAATGAATACATAAATGAATGAGCAAATGAATGAATTAATTAATGAGCAAATGAATGAATACATAAATGAATGAGCAAATGAATGAATTAATTAATGAGCAAATGAATGAATACATACATGAATGAGCAAATGAATGAATAAGCAAATGAATGAATGAATTATTGAATGAATGGATGAATGAGCAAACGAATAAATGAATGAATTAGCAACTGAGTGAACGAATGAATGAATTTGCAAATGAATGAATAAATGAATAAGCAAATAAATGAATAAGCAAATGAATGAATGAACGAATGAATGAGCAGATGAATGAACCAATGAACGAACGAATGAAGGAATTAATTAATGAGCAAATGAATGAATGAACGAACGAACGAATGAATGTTGTACAGAAGACCGAAGATAATTTACACAGACATAGACATAAATACGAAGTGATAAGACTGTCAGTTATCATTTCTCAAACACCCTAACATCTCTTTAGCAGCAGGTCAGCTAATGGTCAGCGCAGTATAATCTGCTATGAGATCCAAATAAAAACATTAATCAAATCTAGCAAGCAACCCGTCAAGAGATGACGGTAAGCTATTATGATGCGCGATTTATGTCTCACGTCCGGATAATGACCCAATTTCTCCTGTATTCAGTTTTTCCCTTTCCATTGCCTTCCACCGAGCAAGTAAACCCGTAAATACACAAGAACACTTGGAAACTATAATTAACTAAAACGCACTTATACCCAAATACAGCGGTGAAGGAAACTAGTCATCCCTCTTCATAAAGCTGGACTTAACGTAGTGAAGTCTCTCACACTTTCCTCCCCTACCTCAGTCTGTACTGCATTCATCGCTAGTGCCGTTTGGATAATACCACGCAATTATTATGTTCGAAAAATTCCGGTGCTTCGAAGTTCATGCACTGCGCTGAGATCCTCCTTGTGTGATCTAAAGGAGCACTGTTGTAGTTGTCCGTGTACAATGAAGATAGTCCTTAAAACCAAACCGAATCAGTCATCTCCTTTTTCGCTCTTTATGGAGCATGGAGCTCACACTGAAGATGGACTCCTTGAGGACGTCTACGCCAAAGCATAAACTAATATAGCTGCAACCCAATAAAATAATTCCCGTCGTATCTACGTCGGTCGGTCGGTCACATCATGAACACCGTCATTTGCGCACTTTTCTATTTTCGAGAGAGTACATATAAGGGAAACAATACAATTATTATCTAACTTTCAACTACAGTTGCACCCCCTAGCTGTGGTGAAAGTTAGATAATAATTGTATTGTTTCCCTTATATGTACTCTCCCGAAAATAGAAAAGTGCGCAAATGACGGTGTGCATGAACAGTTTGATTATGGAAAGAAGCCAACAACACGATTGATGAACAGTACATGAACTGGAGTTTCGTCAAACTTTAAACGTTGTTCTCAGATGCAGTAAGTCGACCATGGCTTTTCAGAGGCAGTAAGTCGACCAGGGCAAGATTTTAAAATATGCACGAACAATTACGAGACATGTTATCATAAAATAAATGTTAGTTATTTAGTCAATTTACGGTCCATTAGATCATTATCACTGCTCCACATGTCATTTAGGACGGTTACTCCATGTCTTCATATTTAATACATCCATATAAATTTCACTACAAATATCTAATGACGGTCGCCTGCAATGAAATGACCACAGTAGTGATAGTACCGTCTGTAATACATGTAACAGAAACATCACACTATAATTAAAAACCTGTCAATTTTGACGGGTTATTGCTGGTTTCTGTAGTAACTTATTTAATATGATGAGGTTGGCAGTCCTACGCACAACCTAAAATTAGCCGCCTCTGATAACATACATGAGAAAGCTGTAGTCTTATCTGTTCTTTGTAATCAACGCCTCCAAAACTAGCTGCCTAGGACAGCATGTCCTTTAGAACATGGTTTCTTAAGCTTTTTTGTCCCTGACCCATTTGATTGTCCAGTGAAAGCTAAGGACGCCTATGATTGTCCGGTGAAAACTACGGACCCTTTTGATTGTCCGGTGAAAGGTATGGACCCCTTTGATTGTCTATTGCATATGTGGACCACTTTGATTGTCAAGTGAAGGCTGCGTACCCTTTCTCAGAATAAAATGTACACATGAACGCATGATTAAACATATTACATTTTAAATTTTAGGCTACGCACACGGACCCCTTAGAATCCACTGAAGGGGTCCATTGACAACAAGTTAAGAAACTTTGTTGTGACAAAACATCTGAACATGCTCTTTGTGTGATCTCTCACACCTTCAGCCCTCCGGCAGTATCCTATTTTTTTTTTCTTCATTTTTCTCACTCATCGCTTTTATTTGGCATAAATCATGCTTCTTCATTTTTATTTTCACTATTTTGCTCTATGATTGACATAGCATAGTAAAGTCTCTAACACGCCACTCCCCTATGGCAGTGATTGCTACGGGAGTAATGCGTATCTTATTGTTTACCACTCGTCAGACGTATTTACGCTTCGTCAGGTTTGGTGATATGTTATCGCATAATCTGTCTGACCATCTTTTTCAAGCGAAGGTGTTTTGTTTATTCAAGCTACGTTGAGAAGGAGTGTTAAATAAAACCAGATTTGTTTGTCTGGCGAAACACGATAACCCGTGCACGAGGCGGAACTTATGATATAATCGCTTCCGGTCTTGGTTAAAAAGTAATCCTGGATTTATTAAATTTTAGACAATATGAGACTACAAATGTGTTGGTGAGAGTGTTTGCAAGACATCACATTACCATATTTGGGAGACGTGACCTTTTGTTGAGAAAATGTTTCGTGCAGGAACTATTTTGAAAGTGCCACACCCGACCTGTTTGAAATGATTGGATCTTTCTGATTAGATTCATAACATCACTGGAGGGAATATAGGCTGACAATTTCACAGCTTTATTTCTCTGTGATTTGCACGCTCGCCAAGACAACATCAGACCTTCGCCAGAGGACAAACTAGATTCATAATTCCTAATTGTTATCCGGACCTTTTATTGGAGAACCAGATAAGACTTATAAAGCACAGGAAATCTCTTTCAAATTTTAATAAGGAACACCGGTACTAGGAAACTGAAAAACAACGTAGAACTAAAAGCATAGAGTAGCACCGGAATTTTTCGAAAATAATAATTGCGTGAGGTGTAGAGGTTTGGAAGAGAGAGCGCCAGACTAGACTATCCTATCGGCTGTCTTCCTCCTGGCCTGGTTCCATTCTAGTCCTCTGTCCTCCAAAGATTGTCTAATGTTGTCCTCCCAGCGGACTCTGGGTCGTCCTGGGGGTCTGGATCCCTGGCTCTTTGTTTTCCATGCTTGTCGTGGTAGCCGATCTTCTCCCATTCTGCAGACATGGCCAAACCATCTTAGTTGGGACTGTTCTACTTGGGTCTGCAGGGGGTGAGATTTTAGGCCTTGCCGTATCGTCTGGTTGCGGACCATGTCTCTTCTTGTTACTTCAACCACCTTCCTCAGATACATCATTTCTGAGGTTTGGATCTGGCTTTTGTGGGTTGTAGTCATTGCCCATGACTCGCATCCATATGTCAAGACTGGGACATAGGTGGAGCGGTATTTCCCTGCTTAATCTGATGACTTCTTTCTTCTCATGATATCACCATGCTATATAATATTATTATAATAATTCCACTGATTAACTCAGCGGTGGGGGCTTAACGAGCTAGAACAACCATTGCTAAATTCTTCATAAAAGTGTCGGCAGATTATAGAATTAACGTGCTTAGCGACAGCCAGCATTGTTTTCGCTTATCTGAATATCTTAAGAAGACTCCCATGTGATAGAACCTTTACTACTCTTCTATCGAAATTTCTGCCAAGATTAATCGTGTGTAAAGATAGATTCCATTGAAGCCTATAATAGACACTCTTGAGTTTTGGTCACTGTTGGACCACTACTGCAAAGCAAGGGAGGCAATACCGTCCCACTTGCTATAGAACAAAGAATGATAAAAATAGAAAGATCGTAACAGTAAGAGAAAGTTTTTTTTTTTTTATTTTTTATTTTTATATTTTCCAGGTATTTTACAGAGTAATGGCGAATTATTCGTTTGGACTTTCGTCAGAAAGATGGCACACCAAGTCACGCCTCTACATAATAGGTCGTCAACCAGGTTTTGCAACAGGAAGATCAAAGAGATAAAGGACCGGAGGAACGACTGCAGCTTTAATGTGATGGTATATACATCATAATATTACCAACACCAAACTCCTACAAATGCCATTGGAAATTCCCAGAATATTAAAATGATAAAATCTTTGTACATATAATCTTCTACATGTGACCATTCACGTTATAAATAATGATGGACGTGCAATTAATTTATTGTACCGAATTTCGAGATTGATTAGAACATGGCAATTATTCTCTAAAATGATGTAGTGGAAGGAAAGTTCTTGAAGCCTGAACTTCGGCAGCGGGTTATACAGATAGTTCTTTGTTTACGCGATATATACGTTCCCAAGAACCTCGCGGAAACAGAAATCACGTAACTGGAACAAAGTTTTCTCATTCAAATATATGTAAAGGTGGAGGAGGAGGGTGGGTGGTGGGTGCGTTCCGCTAATGCCGTATATAATAATTAAAATAAACACTTGCGTTTGACAGGGTCCCTTGGAGCAAACTTTGGGACTGTTTGGCAAGGAAGAATATTCCAGCACCTCTGATTCATGCTATACAGAGCTTCTACAAGTCTTGCAGAAATTATGTGAGGACAGCAAACCATAAGTCAGAAGAGTTCAGGACCACCACTGGTGTAAGACAAGGTGATATCCTGTCACCTTATCTTTTCATACTCCTTATGGACGATGTCATCAAGGCATGTAAGGAGAGAACAAGAAAGTATTCAGTGGGGTACTGGAAGATGAGACAGGTCTATATTTCAGAGCTGGCATTTGCTGATGATGTTGCCCTGAATGCTAAATCAGAGGCACATCTCCAATCCAACCTGCAAGTCTGGAAGGAAGAGCTGGAGAATAGAGGGATGGTCATAAGCAGCTCTAAAACAAAATCCATGGTGATATCACGAGAAGAAAGAAGACATCAGATTAAGCTGGGAGAACAGGTCCTGGAGCAGGTCGACCACTTTAAATACCTCGGAGCTATTATAGACCGAAAGGGAGGCATCAAAGAAGAGTTTGCCACTCGAAAAGCAGCAGCTGGGAGACTTTTTCAGGCCATAAATCGAGGATTCCTCAGCAAGAGAGAGGTTGGTAAGAAAACGAAGATGGCTGTATACCGCTCCACCTATGTCCCAGTCTTGACATATGGATGCGAGTCATGGGCAATGACTACAACCCATAAAAGCCAGATCCAAACCTCAGAAATGAGGTATCTGAGGAAGGTGGTTGAAGTAACAAGAAGAGACATGGTACGCAACCAGACGATACGTCAAGGCCTAAAATGCCACCCCCTACAGACCCAAGTAGAACAGTCCCAACTAAGATGGTTTGGCCATGTCTGCAGAATGGGAGAAGATCGGCTACCACGACAAGCATGGGAAACAAAGAGCCAAGGATCCAGACCCCGAGGACGACCCTGAGTCCGCTGGGAGGACAACATTAGACAATCTTTGAAGGACCGAGGACTAGAATGGAACCAGGCCAGGAGGAAGACAGCCGATAGAATAGTCTGGCGCTCTCTCTTCCAAACCTCTACACCTCACGGTAGAAGGGGAACGACTAAGTAAGTAAGTAAGTAATAATAAACAGTTTAACTTAACACATACCATTCATATGAAGTGCATGTACAGAAAACAACATTGACAAATTGTTTAACAGTGACAGGGGTAGGACCATTACTTTCTTCATCTTCATAAACTGTTAATTCAACAAAGATTGGGATGAATGAGGAGCGGTGATTCAGCATTGAAATGTTACATGAAGAAGGTGTCCAGAGTTGAGTTTGTGACTTTCTCTGTTCATGAAGGATTTCTTGGTAGGGAGCAGCATATTCCATCATTTTCCTCCTGTCCATGTTAGGATCATCTTTTTCATAGATTAAAAGGTAGCTTTCAAGAAATTGGAAGGCCTCCTTTAATCGTTTCACTGTAAGTTGGCGGCCTGACAGTTGTTGCTGGCTGATGTAAATTGATGTGTTTTCTCCTTCTTCTTCCGTGTTGATCTTCTCCATCACCAGCAACTCATCATTGCTAGATTCAAGAAAATTTACAATTTCATTTTCATCAGCTCCATCTAAGCCAACTGTCGATACCATTCATACACCCCCATTAATAGCTGTGATTCTATTGTCATCAAGGCTAAAGCGTTTAAAGTCATGACAATTGAAGGTACAGTTTTTTTTCCCACCACCGTTCATACATTGCCGCAGAACTGCATTCCGTGCAGTCTTGATTAGCGAAAGTCCGTTATAATGTGAATGCCTTCCAGAAATTCCTCAAAGAAACATTCAAGTTGTTATCATCTTGCTCTCACGCTTCCATTGGCTCGTAGATAAAATATTGCTAAAGTTTCTACATATCGGGTAGCTTTAAATTTTGCCATAAATGCTTAAAAATTAGTGCGCGTATGTTCGAATTGGCACAAATGAAACACGCGTAAACTCACAACCTGTCTGAATATAAAACATCATGTTTTTTCACCTTGTATGACATTGCGTTGAAAAACTGATTTTCTTTTTTTATTGTATTTATATTCATTTAGCGTGTATCCGTCATTACTGCGTTGATTTTAAGATAAAGTATCTTCCAAGGAAATTCCATCGCAGTTAATTTTATCAAATCTGATAGCATTTTAGGTTATAGCGTTACTATTCTTTGCTACCTTTCTGACCCAGATAACACACGAGCGTTAGAACCTTACAGTTGCTGTTATTTCCTTAACGTTTAGTTTACACGTCCATCCCCCATGCGCTACAAGAAGTAGTTACGATGATCGATGTTATCACAGTAAATATGATTTTAAACCACTTAATGACGATAATAATTATTTTCATCATAACATTGAAACGCAGGGTAGTTATAAAGTAATTGGCAACTTTAAACTATTAGAACTTGCACATTGTAAACAACATACAAAAGCATAATTGATCAATTTAAAACTGTAGTCTACTTGTCAAAACCACATTCTTTGTATGAACGTCAGGTAAGAGTCATAAATGCAATTTAGTAAGTAGCAACTGGAGCATGTTTTCAGCGAGTTGGAAAATTGGACTGAAAGGTGCGTCACGAGAGATGGCGGTTATGTTCAAGCATAAAAAAATAAACTGTATGGTGTCAAAACTTAATAAATTATGCTTTTAAATGCCGTTTCTTCTTCTTCTTCTTCTTTGTCTTCCTCTACTTTTCGCTCGTTATCGAGCTTCGAGCCACCAATGAAGCTGGTCCTCTTGAAGCAAGCCGGCACCAAGAAATGTATCCGCTCTGGCTGATGTGATTTCTGCAGCAATGTGTTTACATGATGAGTGTCCCAGCCTCGTGTGTAACTTCATATTAGCCGCATCTTACGACATGCCTGAGAAGGCAAGTAATATTATTCTTTTTTGTCTCCTCAGAGACCCCGTCGACCTACACGGGTAATATGTCACTTGCTGTGTACTTCTGTAATATGTCACTTGCTGTGTACTTCTGTAATATCTTTCATGTGGTCACCCTGGAATATCTTCAAATTGGCATCTGGTAGAAGTTCGGAATTTAAGTGATATCGGCGGATCACGTGCAACTAACCCTACTGGTATTTCAGACGCGCGCAAACTTCTGTGGGCACGCCTGGGGGGACAAAGACGGGAGTCTGGCTGTTCTGCTAGCTTCATTGATTCTTGGTTGTCTGCTTGCGAACGTTACTCAGTAAGAGCCTCATGCTTTTAACTCCCTCGTCTGGGAGATGGAATTCTGTGAATGAAAATGTATCCAACTCTGTTGATGAAAAAACTTGATCAAACAGAACATGAGAGGCACATGAAAGACAGATAATGAACCTAGAAGCGGTGTAGATAATGGAAGTGATAAAAGTGATAACGACATTGATTAAATATGCTGGTGGTGATGATGATGATGGTGACGATGATGATGAGGAGGAGGATGATACGGGCTGTAAAGTTTTTATAAGAACGACCTGCGCTTTCATCGGCAGAGTGATAAGAGCGCGTGCTTCTCTAGACAGTTTTCTGATTTGAAACCTGGTAGTGCCGTGCTCTGTTCTGCCCAGCTGTAAAATAGTACCTGCCTCTGCGCTTGAGTTAGAGAAGGCAAGAGCAGCAAAGATGGAAATAGATCACCCCCACCTCATAAAGAATATTTTTGTGAAAGTTCTAGATTCTAGCACTTCATTCCCCTTTGACAGGATCTGTTAAACGGCAACCGTTTTTTTTAACTATCTGCGTTAAATTAATGTACACCAATCTACTGTCCTGCTCATGCAGGGGTATGCGGTAATAAGAGAGCTGATAGACTAATCTGACAAGCACCCACAGTGGGGACACTGGCTATGGATAAGGGAGAGATATTGATTAATGATCGCCTGTTGGAGAACGACATTGAAATACATGAATCAACAGGGTTAAGATTGTTGGAATTTGATATCAAACGTTAGGCTAGCAAGGATGGGCGTATGAGAGTATGCATCCGTCGTGTATACTGTGGCGAGATGGATGTTGCATATACTCGTATATAGTTCCCAGAACTGGAGAAGTTAACTGGTGAGCAAGAATTATGGTCGGCACATGACAAGTCAGGTAGTTAACTGCACAATCTAAATGGTAGAAGAGAGCTGTGAAGTAAGTCATCTTCTCGCTAGACCTATCCTATGCTCCAAGGGTGTCTCTATTAATAGTTGATGTGGAATGTAGCTCGTTACTTATCCTTACCAATATAAAATATTAATTAATTCTCTTAATTTCCACACAAGAACACAATTTCAAACAGTAATTGAATTTTATCAAAATCGGTCAATAGTGATTTATCTGTACATTTATTAATTTAAGATAGAAGGTTGGAAATTTGCAAATATGTATTTACAAAATCACAGGCTGAAAATTAAAGATTATTAATGTTTTTGTCATCATTTATGGCCATTGGTAACCTTTGGACCCTGTTTCTTCAAGATAACTACTACTTTAGTTCAGGTCCTTCCACTACAGACACTTTCCGTCATTAATCAGGTGTTGATTTCCAAGATTTTTATTTCCCTGGATACTATTGGTCGATTGCTACTAATCAGTGACTTACATAGGTGGTCCTTTAATCACCCTCACTGCCGTCTGTTATGCTTCAGCTCACTTTGGTTGTGACTCTCAGATAAAAAAAAAAACCTGGAACATATGTTTCCTACCACCAAAGACGATCCTCTGATGATAACGGGCCACTATGGATCAGACACTCATTTAGACTCCGTAGCCCATGAGGCAGTGGTTATCAACTATAGACATCATTTACTAGTTTCTTCTGAATTCTGTCTTGATTACTTCCCTTTGGTCCTAAATTAGGTTAAAAGTGATTTCCCTTTAAAGATATTATATCAACGAAGTATTAAACCGAATAAAAATAACGAATGAAGCGAAGAAGCAGTAGAAGAAGAGGAAGAAAAAGACGAATTATTTGGCATCCAGCATTTAAAAGCTAAACCCTGAAATGGAATGTAAGCTCTTATAGTTACTATAGCGCAGTCCTGGCAAAGACGTCTAGCTGTGTCATGCTGCTCAGGATTGTTTAGGTTATATTCATTTTGTAAACCAATTTCGTTTATCAGCACAAGGTTTAGTGCACCAAGATAAATATATCAGCAGGTAATTCAAAGTCAATGATATATGTGTATACTCTTTTCCCAACTAATAATAGAATATTAAATATTACAAACAATAACATTTGTGGTTTCAAATGTTCACCGAAAAAAGTAATCACTTGTAACCAACGATTAATAGGGTAAGTTTGACTACATACACCCTCTAAGACTGGGGTATTACTGGTAAGGTCAGAACTCTTTACTGGCATACTCTTACTCATATAATAATTTTAAATAACCTCCCGCTACACCAACGATTAATATAAGTTTAACATACCCTCAGACACAGTATTACGGATCTCATCAATCAATCAATACCCTTTAGCTCCCCAAGGAGCATAGACCTTCGACAAACACATGCCAAGTCCTCCTGTCCTGTGCCATCAGCTCAAGTTCTTTCCATGTTTTCCTCATCATTTTTACCTCTGTATCCAGTTCTCTTCTACGTGTGTTTTTTGGTCTACCTCTGCCTCTCTTTCTATGTAGATTCTAGAACAAGGACTGCCTTGTAATGCTATCAACAGGTTTCCTCAGTGTGTGTCCTATCCATCGCCAGCGTCTTCTTCTCAACTCTTGTTCCACTGGCACTTGTCTGATCTTGTCATCAATTCCACATTTGAGACTTTGTCATACCATTTCAGTCCTTCTATTCTACGCAAGCACCCGTTTATAAAAGTCTGTAGCTTTTTGGTTGTTGTTTTTGTTGCTCTCCATGTCTCAGAGCCATACAATAGGACTGACTTGACATTTGAGTTGAAGATTCTTATTTTCGGGTTGGACTTGATTTCTCTTGTTCTCCATATGTTTACCAATGCAATGAAAGCTCTTCTTGCTTGTTGTATTCCTATTTGGATATCACTGTCTGTCCCTCCAACTGTCTATATTACTGCCACGATATGTGTACGATTCTACATCTTTTAATGGTTGGGATAGTTGCAGCCCAGGTTCTATGCTTGTGAAATTGTTCGTTATTGTCCTGACCCTGTTGTGCGCCTGTTCTTAATTAAACGATGATGACAGTGACCTGTCTTTGTTCTTGTGTACGCTTGGTTGTTACGTTAGTTATTGGACTTGTCTTGCTAATGTGACCGCTGAGTGACACCCAATGACCAGACAACTATGATAACTGCAATGACTGATCGACTCGTAGCTGACAACAAAATTTTTTTATTGTTGACTATAACATATTTACAGTTGGCCATCTCCGTGCCTGATTATAAATGTAGTAAGAAGACACTTGCCTTCTACGTTGACACTTTCATACGGCATGTAATTCACTGGTCATGAACTAGTTCACTAACGCTTGACCTCTGCTGACTACTGCAATACTGTCTACTATTCTATACTTGTTAATGTGCTGATCTCAATATATTCAATTTGGCTTCGAAATAATAGCTGGGTTATCACCAGTGCTGAAAACTTATTCTTAGCCACTAGAACTGATCTTTATAAAGTCTGCCCTATGCGTCTGACACTGGGCCACTGCTTCTAAACACTTGTTCTTGACTATATTCGAGAGTTTACCTACCAAGAGTTCCTGAATGAACGGCTGGCGACATACTTGACACAGCTCGACGTGAAAATTACTTGTCATGAAAACATCTTTTGTCTGTCTTCCTTTCTGCAAACTGCAGCATCACCGTAAATACAATTCTACCTGAGCTGGCCATTACTGTACAGATGGTCGCATCGGTTAGTCTATGCTAACCTGCTCTCAGCTGACTACCCGAGCCAAACGACGAGTGAAGAGTGAAGTAAACTCTTCTGTCAGCGCACGGACTTCCCGTGTCTCTTATGACGTATCAACTAAGTCCCGCTACTCAATAATTATCCCTGTTGTTCTAATCCCAGTTAGTTCCCCTTCCTATCACATGGTGTTTCTTCAACATTGTTATAATTTCTTGCATTTATTCTTATAATCTTTATCTTTTCCCTGTGTATTTTCAAGCCCACTTGTTATGACCTCTCATCGAGAATTTTCATTTTGTCTTGTATCTGATTTTAGTTATGGGACAGAGGAGCCAAGTCATCTGCAAAATTCTGATCATCAGGCTGTTTAGTCAGATTCCACTGGATTCTATTTCTGTTCTGTGATGTCGATGATTTCATAACCCAATATAGTGCTAGTAAGAACAGAAATGGAGACAAGAGGCATCCCTGTCTCACTCCCGTTCTAATCCTAAACGATTCTGTAAGTTGTCCTTAGAGAAGAACTCTGCATGTCATCCTTCATAGATCTTCTTAATTAGGTTAATGATCTTCATGGGAACTCCATAATGCCTCATCAATTTCCAAAGAGATTCTATATCTACACTGTCAAATGCCTTTTCATAGTCAACAAATCCAATTTATACCGGTGAATTCCATTCCAGGTTTTGTTCCACTATTATTCTCAGTGTGGCTATCTGGTCTGTACAGGATCTGTTTTGTCGAAAACCTGCTTGTTCATCTCTCATTTGCTTCTCTATGGACTCTTTTATTCTCTCAAGGATGATTGTGTTTAATACTTTTCCTGGCACTGATAGTAATATTATTCCTCTATAATTTGTGCACTCTTGTAAATTTTCCTTCTAAAGCAACTTGACCAGATAAGCTTCCTTCCATTCCCAGACTTTGCCAAGTAGTTTGTATAATATCTCTGTAGAGGTATCAATATCTGTTTTGATGGCCTCTGCTGGAATGCAATCTGGAACCAGCTGCTTTTCCATCTTCCAGAAGCTTTAAAGCTTTCTTTATTTCTTCTCTACTTGGTCGTTCACAGCTGATTTGTAGCTCCTCTTCTACTGGCTGGATGTCTGGGGGAATTAATTGAGCTGGTCTGTTGAGAAGTTCCTCAAACTGTTCTGTCCATCTCTTCATTTGTTCTTGTATATTACTAAGCAATTTTCCATTATTATCATTTATGAGGCCATTTGCTTGCTTATATTTCCCTGTTAGCTTCTTTGTGTTGTTGTACTGGTCCCTCATATTTCCTTTGGCTACAGCTTCCCTTGCCAACTTTTCAATATACTTCCTCTTGTCTCTTTTGATGTTTCTTCTTACTTATTTTGTTTTTTTCTACGTACACTTCATGAGCCTTGGCTTTGGAGCTTCTGGTTTTGCTTCTGTTTAAATCTGCTTTCTTGTTTTTTCTGTCTTCTATCTTGGTAAAGGTTTCTGTGGTTATCCATGTTCTGTGCTGATGTTCTCTTTTTCTCAGTACTTCTTCACATGTCTCGTTCCTTATATTGTTTACATGTTGCCAGTTGTCTTCCGTATCTGTTTCATCTTCCAGCTATTGGAGTACTTCGTATATGTTGGATACTCTGATTGAAAATTTTTCTCTTATTTCCTGATTTCTTAGATATCCCACATTATACTGTTGTCTATAGCTATATAATTTTTGTAAATTTCTTGAGTTTTAATTTTGTTTTAGCCAACTGAAGATGGTGGTCTGATACCACATCTGCTCCTCTACATAAATTTACATCATACAATGATGGCCTAAACTTCTTACTTATGCATATGTGATCAATCTGATTCTCCGTTCTGTGGTCTGGTGATATCCATGTTGCTTTATGTATTCTTTTATGTGGAAATATGCTTCCTCTTACAGCTAGTTGATTTGAAGCACAGAAGTTAGCTAATAGTTCCCCATTCTCGTTCATCATACCTAATCCATGCTTTCCCATGATTTCTTCACAGCCGGTGTTGTCTGTTTCTATTTTCGCATTTAGGTCCCCCATCAAAATTGTGATGTCCTTTCTTTTCGTTTAGTCCACGACATTTTGTAGTCTGGTGTAAAAGTCGTCTTTCTCAGATTCTCCTGTATCATTTGTTGGTGCATAACACTGGATGATGTTTATATTTTCTTTCT
Source organism: Oreohelix idahoensis (assembly GCA_024509875.1). Classification (NCBI taxonomy): domain Eukaryota; kingdom Metazoa; phylum Mollusca; class Gastropoda; order Stylommatophora; family Oreohelicidae; genus Oreohelix; species Oreohelix idahoensis. The sequence goes on along the minus strand of JAMPIV010002749.1, from coordinate 234,593 downwards.
TTTTGGCTGATTTAAACCTTGCTGTTATAATTCGGGGTCCCATTGCTTCCCATTCTATAAGTGCCTTCTGTGCTTCCCTAGACAGCATTAGAGCCACCCCATTCACTGTGGCGGGCTCTTTCCTCCTCATGACCTGAGGACAACACCATCTCTACTGTGATTAATCTTCTCCTCTCTATGCCCTTCCACCGTGTCTCACAGAGACCCAGGATATCAATACTGTAATTTGACATTTCTGCTGCAACCTGTGCAGATTTCTCTTGTTCATACAGAGTGCGAACATTCCAGGTGCCAATCCTGGAGATTTTCCTAGACGAAAAAAGGTCGGCAACTCAGACTCCTTTCGGCTTTCTCTGGGTTGCTTCATGCGTCTCCTTTCCAGGGGACCTTCTTCTGTCTTGGGCGGCTGAGTTGATTTATATTCTGTATTTGTCTTGTCCATGTTTGTTGAAGTTTTTTTTGGTAAAAAGTTTTTTTACGGGATGGGGTAACCAGCCCCATGCCCAACCCTCCTTAATAGCTTTTTACGACATTCATGGTAGGGTACAGTGTTAATATTCTTCCCCCCCCCCCCTCCTTTTCGGGCCCCGGTAACACACGGCTAAATTTAAAAATAAAATCATAAATAAACACAAATGAAAACAACTGCTAAAAAAAACGCGATCCCCCCCCCCCCCCCCCCCCTTTTCGGGCCCCGGTAACACACGGCTAAATTTAAAAATAAAATCATAAATAAACACAAATGAAAGCAACTGTTAAAGCAAACGCGATCACGGGCGATCCGTAACTGAAATGATTGGGGAATTAGGGCAGACCATATCACATAATGATTGCCGGCGATGTCAGTAATAAGCACGATTATCCATCTTTCTCAGAAAAAAACCACCCTTCCCAATAATAAAAAATGAGTAGGTGAAATATACAAAACAAAGACACACTGGTGATTGGATTAAAAAAGTAAACTAAGTCGAAATTGAATCTCATGTGGTCGAACTTTAGACTATAAGACTCCAGTGTTCTTAAACTCGTGACTTTCATTCCTATTCTCGTAACCAAAGAGAGGACCAGGCACCAGATAGAAGACGGATAGAAGTTACTACAAAGTGATTAAGGCTAGTGTTACGTGTCTTTTTAGGTGTGAATGTTAATATGCAATAACAGGATGGTTCCTGCGGCCAAGATGACATCTAGGGTAGCAAATCTCTTAGACACCGCAATCAGCCAACACCACTCAGAATTATTTGATTCACAACTGACGAAGGGGACAATATACAGTTTATTTCAGACTGCACGCAGCTCCACATACCATAGTTCAGGCCCACATAGAATGGCAGATAATATGCATTAGACGAAATACCGTAGGCAGTCAGTTCATGTCAGGAACGCTGTCCTTTAGTTCTCAATGTGATTTTATATCTCTTCACGCTCGACACAGAGCAATTATACTTCTTGTCAAAACAGATAACTAGATGAATAGATACATCTCACCGAAGATCTTGATGTATTAGTGATAACAGAACTTCATTATAAACACTTTAACAATAAGAGGCTCAAACACATACGTCCACTCGCCATGACACACAATCGTATATGGCCCCGCACTTCTGCTCCTCTAGTTTCACGTGAGCCAGCCAAGTATATCGGCTTAACGTCACTCACCCATCTTTATCAGTGACCCGTATAAAATAAACAAACAAAGAGCCTTGTTGAGCTAACCATATAATAGGCACATTCGTTATGAATTTTAATCATAAAAGCTAGAATTAACGTTTGTGAAATTAAAGGTCTTAATAGTCTCGATTCCTAAGAATTTTCCTCATGTGTTAAATCTATAAATTGTAAAATTTAAATTATCATTAGCTCATCCGGAAAGACTGTATCTATACGGCTGCAGTAAACTGCTATCAAGCAATCGGTGCAAAAATTGTCTGGATATCTACACTTGCCGAAGGGGTGAGTCTTAAAATATATTTTTCTTGTTCTTATACGTATATATCTCTTCAGTATTCCGCACCATATGGAAGAGCAACAGAGAAGGAAATATCGATATTGTCCTCATTCCACACAATCTGCCTAAGGAAAGTTTTCCGAATCTTTTGGTCAAATGCTATCACCAACCAAGAACTGCTTACTCGGAGCAACCTAGAGGCCATGCGCACCATCATAGCTAGCAGACGCTGGAATTGGGTTAGTCATGGCCTCATAAGAGACCCCGATGCCATCACAAGAACATCTATGCTATGTATCCCTTAAGGAAAGCAAAAGAGAAGCCGACTAAAAACAACTTGGCGGAGAACTGTGGAGGTCGAGATGAAGAGAATGAACGAGAGCTATAGCACAGCACGAATGACTGCTGACCGAGCAAAGTGGAAGCAGTGTGTTGCTGCCCTACAAGACGCAACAAGTAGTGACGGTCACTGACGGCTTTGAAATTTGGTGGCTGAGAATCAAAGAAGAGGACATGTGTATTTAGATGTACAGAAATGCTGATTTATGGTGGATATGAGGCTGGCAACCTGATCATGAAAAATAAAAGGCCACATAAACTACCACTGCAAAAGCTGGTGAATGCTTCGTGTGGGTTTCCTCGTAAGGAGCCAATAGCAGAGATAACCCCATGCTCCATATGGAGCAGATAGAGGATGATTATGATATCATAATGTATATTTCAGCTGGATACACTGGTATTCAGATTGATGTATATTGTAATATGATTAATCTGAACTTTTTCGCTCTCATAACGCACTTTCATGTGCTTCGATGGCCTGAGATTTCGTGCTCATCGAAATTAGAAAAATTCAGAGGAAGATGAAATGGTGGAGGAAAGCTAAAGTCTCTTGAAGCTTACAATCAGGAGACAAAAAATTCACGGGATTATGCGGTTTTATACTTCTCTTAGTTTCTATTACTAGTTACTAATACTCAGTTCTGGACACCATAATAAGAAACGGATCAGACGACATTCGAAGCAGCAAAATGTGTGAGATTTACTCGTACAACAAACGTGACCCCAAAAGCCACTCTACTCCTGACACGACAAGGAGAAATGAGAAACAGCATCAATTACACCAAACTCCAGCGACAACTCATTGTTGTCACTTGGCCAGTTAAGTGCAAAGGAGTGACACATTTCATGGACACACTACCTTTCACTAAACTAGAGTAACTTCCAAGGAAGAACGTGAACTTTTTTTTAATTACATCAACTGTTTTCAATTTTTACCTTGTTTTTCAAAATATTTTCTTTAAAAAAAAAAAAATATATATATATATATATATATATATATATATATATATATATATATATATATATATATATATATATATATATATATATATATATATATATATATATATATATATATATACGAGGTGTGTTCAAATGAAACCCGTCCCAGTGGCTTTATAACAAATATATGTAAGGTACATCAGCAGGAGTAGTAGAATTAAATACAGCAATTGTTATGAAGCAAGTACCCACTGGGGTTCTTTAGAAATAGTCACCATAGGCATTCAGACACGCATCTTACTGCTTGGGTAGATGGCGGATGCCGTCCGAGAAAAATGACTTTGGTTGCTTATTAAACCATTTCGTCACCGAGGCCCTGACGTCTGCATCGGAGTCGAATCGTTGTCCCTTTAGAGTTTTTTTTAAGGGTCCGAAAAAATGAAAGTAACATGGTGACAGATCGGAGCTGTAGGCTGGGTGTGGCAGAACTTCCCACCTTTTCCTTGCTAACGCTTCCTGCACAATGTTCGCAACATGGGGACGAGCATTGTCGTGCAACAGAATCACACCACGCGAAAGCGTGCCGGGTCGTTTATTCTTGATGGCTGTAGTCTTAGACACACTTTTGTCACCATACACTGCTTTCATTTGACGATGAATGTCAGTCAACTGGTCGGCATCCTTCGGCTGTTAGGAACTGAATCACCGTTCGCTGATCGACCTTGGACTGATTCCTTATCACACCGGCCATTATTTTACCGGTCTGCAGCACAACCAATGAATACCAGGAGAATGAACACTTACACACTTGTACATTCGTATGTGCTTGTTACGTCAGATGTGACGTCATCATGCTCCTCCTACGAATGTCCACTTGGCGCAGCACGGTCGGGTTTCATTTGAATACGCTTCGTATATATATATATATATATATATATATATATATATATATATATATATATATATATATATATATATATATATATATATATATATATATATATATATATATATATATATATATATATATATATATATATATCCTTAGTGGAGTTGATAACTTATCAGACTGGAGTTTGATGGTTGCACTCGAATACTCATTTTGAAATACATATATATAATGCTAAACATACTGATAATATTTTGCTGAATTACCTTCGGCTGGGAGTTTTTTTAAATACCAGTCCAGTTTCATTTCGTGACAAATACCTATCTCACAGAAGTGGCCGGGGGAAACAAAATTTACAAGAACCGAAAACCCTCATATCTGTAATTGCCTTCTTAAAAATCACTGTCAGACTCCCTCAAATGGGAGCATAACCCTTCTAATTATATCATTGCCAAGAGAAATCTTGAGCGAAGGTTTCTACCTTTGAAAAACCTTATCCTTCTACTGAAACTGTCTGGCCATTCGTGGACATCTACGGCAGATCAGGGAGGACAATCCATGACACCAGTTTAATTATATCTAATGTCTCAGCCGTTATATAACCGCGTTTAATGATTTCGATGTCTTAGACAATATTAAACCGCATTTTTTAATGACATCGATACCCCCGCCACTACAGAAATGTGTTTCGTGATGGTGATATCACTGCTAATGTAAATATGTGTTTAATTATGTCGGTATCACCGCTAATATTAAAGCATGTTCAGTGATATCAGTCTCACCGCCGGTGTCGCATGCAAGACGTACTTAACAGTATGAAACACTGTACAGTGCCTCCTGCCTGACGGTATCGGACACTGCACATTGATGCGTACCTAGGTACCGCTCACTGTACAGTGAAGTTTATCTGCTAGGTACGGAACAGTTAACTTGGCCAGGAATAATGTAACGTTTTAATGGCAAAAATAAACCAGAAACCCGTACATAAATATTATTAATCCTTTATTGAATGTATTGAGAAACGGATGTGCATGTAAAACCAAGGCAAAAATACATGATAAATGCGTATTTTCTACTTGGTGAGGCCACTGCTCCGTATAAATAAAGAGTATTAATAAAGTAAAACTGAGTACAACTATATGCAATTTTATTTATTAATTATGATCCCGCTGCTTGCACCATACCGATACCTGACTGGAATTAGCATTGAAATAATAATTTCCCACCATATATTTTGGACGAAATTAGCAAAATTTGATCAAATTTGTTTACACTCTATAAATGAATACTCTAGGAAGCAAACATAAAAACATCTTTACTCTTTATCTCCCCCAATCCTTTGCCTTATAAAGGAAGAAATCGTGGAACATCTGTCTAATGGATTATAATAACTACAACACAGTGCGATATACCTATTTAATTTTGTTAGGCAAGAATTACTGTACAGTGCTTCATGCCTAAGTAAAGTGCCTGTTACCTAGTCAGGAATCACTTGTCAAATGTTCCGTACCTGATGGCAGTGTGCACTGCGCATTGCGTGGTGCCGGTTAAGTCCTTTGTTTCTCCTACACCGCTATAGAACCGTGTATAATGATGTCAATATCACCGTCGTGTTAAACAAGTAGGGGGTCGGAGTGGCTCAGGGGTATGGCGTCCGTCTCTAATTCTAAAGGTACCGGGTCTTCTCCCTGTACAGGGAATATAATTGACTGAAATATTTTTCAGAATCAGTGCTTCTTAATGATTGTATACTCCACCTTATGTCCTGGGTAGTGAGATCGGAGCCTAGCCTTATCGGATCAGGGAAAAAATATAGGAGGTCTCGGGTGCAAGTTGCGCACGTTAAAAATCAATCTGCAGTTGGAAATCGTAAAGAGTAGGCCGTACGGCCACTGCCCTGGCAAAAATAAAATCAAAATAGGATACCTACTCACCACAGAAATAGTTATAGAATGTATGATTCCTTATACCCACATGGGACCCTGGCCGGTGCTACGGAGTTCGTGCCCTGTGCTGAGACCCTCCTTGTGTGATCTAAGGGAGGAAATCGGAGCACTGATGGAGGTGTCCGTGTGCAATGAAGATGGTCATTAAAACCAAACCAAAAAGAGTCAAACGATGTCAGTGTCACCACTGATGTAAAAAAAAAAAAGGTTTAATAATGTCGGTTTTACCGCCGATGTAAAAACGCCATTAATTATGTTAATGTGACCGCCTATATCGAAAGACTCCTGCCAAACTAACAGTCTTTACGTCTCTAGACCACGCCTAGAATTTCTTCAAGATTTCCACATTGAATTTCGCCGTCATGTTACACCCCCTTCTGTCTCATTGAATAGTTTATGTTTGCAAATAAATTTTCTTCCTTCCAATTTTTTTTTTAACTGAACATCGAACATGCACGCGAATTTATTAATTTTTTTAACCTAACATGCAAACTTGCTGCACGATAATTTCGAGTTTTTTTATTATCATATATTGGAGGGCTAGAGGAATTCGCTATAAAGTTGAGTGTACGCAAAACAGCATCTTAAAATATTCATTCTCCATTCAATGGTATAATCGGCAGATGTCAAGAGACCATTGACCATTTCATAATATCGATAAGGCCAACTCCCTTTTTTGTCCAACATTTTTGTCGTAGTCTGTAACGGATGCCTGCAAAATATAATGTAGGTACTTACAAACGATAATAATTTTAACAGATGTATGTGCATATGTACGTTTGTACCAACAAATATCCACAAATTTAGCAACAGATAATCACATCTGATGTAAGTAAAGCGGTGAACTGGTGGCGACCCCTGGAACGTCACATGGCGCAAAGCTAGATGGGAAAATACCTTGTATCACCGAAAAAGTACTTTTTAAAAGTTCACGTTTTGAGTTCGCGACACCTTTTATTTGAATGGGTATGTAACTATAATGCTATGTCCGTCATTTTCTGGTACAGACAGTTACAAGTAGCAGCTGTATTAATTTTTTTTTTAAATTAGAACAGTCGATGCACAAAGTCAAAAGTAGGTATAACGTTCATGTTTCTTTCCATCTCTTTGTTCCATCTCAAGGTAGAAATAAATAGTGAAAATCTGACTCATATGTATTCCCTTTCCTGATTGTTAGGCTTACATATTTAGAAGCTGCACTTGGTCCCCTCTCATAAATGCTCCATCAAACATTCATGTTCGCTAATACTGGCGTGGCTTCAGTAGCAATTTGTTTTAAATGATCACGTTGCCTGCCAGTCAGGAAGCTCATATTGCTCGCCCATTACGGAATGCAGCAGGTGGTAGTCATCCTATTGTGTCTTGACCTTCTCAGATACCCCCGTGAACTTTGTTTACTGCATATTTTATAACATCATCTACGGAAGAAACATCACCATTTTGGTAAATGAATAAAACCCTAAAATAACCTAGGTAAAAGCATATTTTATAACATCATCTACGGAAGAAACATCACAATTTTGGTAAATGAATAAAACCCTAAAATAACCTGGGTAAAAATAGAGTTAAAAACCCACATTTCGTTTCCCTGTGTTAACCCTCCTATTGTTCCTAGTTGCTGACCTGCAGTGCATCTGCAGTGCAATATTCTCTTGATTTATGAGTTCTATAATATCTCAAGCTTCTGATCGTGTTTTTACGAGTAAAACAGTGTCTCTTCTCAGTGGATAATCACTAACTTGACATTTGAGGTCAAAGTTTTAAGCTTGGATATCATACATTGTTTCTGACATTCAAAATATCGTTTAGCGTCTGTGGTAATGTCACTATGCCAAACGTTTTTTAATTCTCTGCTTCGATAAATGTTCACTACATCTTACCTGGTATTTGTTAATGATGTAGCTTGTGATAACACGTAATTTCTTGGTTTTTGTTTTTGTATTTATTATTCATCTTTTATAACAATGTAACTGAATTATTTTGACATTTGAATCCACAATTCCTATTTTTCTTTTGAGGGTGATCTAATTCGATTTACGTATAATTCGTATAGCATGACACGCCCATATTGTCTTCTGCATCTTTATTTTGATATCTTCGTCGATTAATTTTGTTCGCATTTGAGACCAAAAAATATCAGCGACGGCGTTACTAGCGGTCCTTCTCAGGACCAGCACTCATCATGTTAGCTAACAGATAATAGTAGGCCTTTTCAGGGCCTAATATTTACCTAGTCGAGTCAAACACTGAAAACAATTTGGAAATGGCTAGTTTCAAGTAGAAAGTGTCTCATCTTTCAGAAGATATTCCCACATGTCAGTGACTAAACAATGTTTGAGGTGAATTTCCTGAGTTCACCTGCAGCTTTGCAACACAGCATATCCACTTCAAATCAACATTTTTTTTGAGCGCAGTAAAGAGCGTGTCGTTACCAGGTTTCGAACCCGAAAACTTTTCCTCGAGCAACTAGCGCACTAACCACTTCAGTTTTATTCTCTGATCTTTCTCTTGTTCTGTCTTTTCTTCAGTTTTTTATTACTGATCTAGTATTTCTCTTTTTTAAATAGTTTTTTTCACCTCTTGTTTATCTTCATTTGTCTTATCTTCTTGTAATTCTTTCTCTCTTTTTTCCTTTGTCTTCTTCTTCTTTCTACATCTCCTACTCCTTCACCGCTTTCTTATTGCTTTCTTTTCATTCTGGTTACATTTCTTCTTCATGTTTGCTATCGTCTACTTCCCCATTTTTTTTTCTTCCTTCTCTTCACATCGATTTCTTTACACTATCTATTAATATTTCATGACCAGACTCTTTATGAGTCTGTCACGAGGCGACGCCCTCGTTAGACATCGCTTGTGATTAGTCATTCACCTTTGTTCACATGAGTTCCGTTCTTTCATTTAGACACGCCATCTTTTAATCTGCCTCCCACTATTTCCAAGGGTCTCCTTTATTCCAACTAGGAAGAGTCCTTACCTCATCACATGATGTACCGTCCTTATGTCTATAGTCTGATTTCCGGAAAGACATCTCTACTATGATTTCGTCTTTCCCATAATACCTCGCGTCTCCTCTTTGACCCTGAGAAAATTCTATAGCTGCCCACATCTGAATCCAATGCTGCGTAATCACGAAGTAGCTGATTGTATATCACTTTTTCCCCTTTAACTGTAAATAAGTTTCATAATAATGAATTAAGAAGAAGGGGAATTGTATGCAGGGGCGTATCTGCGGTTTAGTGACTAGAGGCTAGTGGTGTGACATAAATTGGAAACCACAGAATCTCAAGCACCCGTCATACGGAGCATGGAGTCACAAGGATAGGTAGCTCCGTTGCTGGAAGACTGTGTCACAGAGCCATACGTCCTTCCATCTATCTATCTATCTATCTATCTATCTATCTATCTATCTATCTATCTATCTATCTATCTTTCTATTTAGCTATCTATCTATCTAGCTAGTTATATATCTATCTATCTAACTATATATCTATCATTCTATCTATCTATCTACCTACCTATCTACCTACATATCTATCTATCTATCTATCTATCTATCTATCTATCTAACTAACTCCCCGCCTGCCTGCCTTCCTAACTGTCGGATTATCTTTCCTTAGTTGGTACTTCTTCTTTGATCCATAACCGCCAACCGTAAAGCAGTCAGCGGCCTTCACGCCTGATGGCGTCCTGTAGGGCAGCAACAAATTGATTCCACCTTGCTCGGTCGGCGGCCATCCTTCGTACAGTGCCCCAACTCTGGTTCATTCTTTGCATCTCGGCTTCCACAGTTCTCCGCCAAGTTGTTTTTGGTCGGCCTCTCTTTCGCTTTCCCTTGGGGGTCCATAGCATAGCTGTTCTTGTGATGGTATCAGGGTCCCTTCTGAGGACATGGCCAACCCAACTCCAGCGTCTGCTAGCTATAATGGTGTGCATGTCCTCCTGGTTACTCCGAATAAGTAGTTCTTGGTTGCTGATGGTGTTTGGCCAAAAGATTCGGAGAATTTTCATTAGGCAGATTGTGTGGAAGGAGGACAGTTTCGACATTTCCTTCTCTGTTACTCTCCAACATTCCGCACTATAGAGAAGCACAGAAAGTACACAGCTCTCATACAGTCTTAAATTGGTGTTTGTGCTGTACTGGGAAGACTTCCAAATGTTGTTGAAAATAGAAAAGGCTGTTCTCGCTTTATTCATTCTGTTGTTAATGTCCTTGCTTGTTCCACCGTCAGGTCTTACTATGCATCCTAGGTAAGTAAATGTGTCTGTCTGTTCTAACTTCTGGTTCCTTACTGTTATTGGCTCAGGATTGCCCACATTTAGTGTCATGACCTCTGTCTTCTTCAGAATGATGTTCAGGCCAACCTGCTGGCCATACTTATTCAGTCTATCGGTTTTGTCTTGAGTGTGTTGATGTGAATGCGCGAATAGTGCAATGTCATCTGCATATTCCAGGTCTTCCAGTGCAGAAAATGTTGTCCATCTTATTCCTCTTGGACCGCCCTCTGTTGTCTGGTGCATCACCCAATCTATAGTTGTCAAAAATAATGTTGTTGATAAGGGGCATCCCTGTCGTACTCCCGTTTTCACTTCGAAAGTTACATTACTCAATCCGACACTGCACGTAAAGTTAGAATATAGGCTTTCTATGATGGAAACAATGCGGCTGGGAATTCCATAAGCTCTCAGTATTTTTCATAGGCTGTCCCTTTGTATGCTGTCGAAAGCCTTTTCAAAATCAACAAAGTTAATGTACAGCTGTCTCTGCCATTCTGAGCATTGCTCTATAATGTTCCTGAGGGTAAATATATGATCTGCACATCTTCTGTTCTTTCTAAAGCCCGCTTGTTCTTTCCTCAGTTTATGGTCAACTGCTTTTGAAATTCTCTGGATGATTATCCTGCCTAGTATTTTGCTGGGAACTGAGAGGAGAGTAATTCCTCTCCAGTTGTTGCAGTCTGCAAGGTCGCCCTTCTTGGGCAATTTGACAATTATTCCTTTACTCCACTTGTCACGTAGCGTTTAAAGGATAAGAGAATTATTTAGAGGAAATAATAGATCTGATGTGGAAGATTTGGCTCAAGGAATCCCTGCTGGGTTTTCCCACTTCCGAAGGGTGACGAAGAGGGTAAATTCTCCTAACTCGACAGGTCTGGAAAAGATTGTAAGGAGATATTTGGTCTCTCGCTACCGTCGTCCCCTTCTCAGTTATCTATTATTATTATTCTTTAAATTATATTATATTTTACGAGCCCCCCCTCCCTTATAAAGGAAGATAAACATAGACAATATTCAACATCTAATGGAAGGAACAAAGCGTGGGGTACAGTATATACACCCAATTGGTTTATTGCAATAAAGTGAATAGATGGTGAATGATAGTATTGTCGATGGAATTAGTGTCTGCTGTATGTATTATGTGTCTCACACTTCACGTGTTTTTCATCATGGATGACTAAACTTTGTGGCATTGATTAGGTGAGTTTCCTTTGTCGTGGACTTAGCTTTTCAGCCCCCGGCTGATAGTGAAGTGTGGTTAGTTCTCCGGTCTCCTGACGTTGCCCCGGTAGGTCTTGAATGGTTCGGATTTGCCTTCTCTGTGCTCGACTCCGTATTCTGCGCTGAGATTGGACTGTCGTGCAAGGCTCCACCATAGACTGAAGACAAATACGACGGCTTCATTAATTTTCTAGCTTTAGAAAGCAGTCTTTCCCTAAGCCGTCCCTCTGCCTGTCACCTCAGATTTTAGTCTCTAACATCATATGTCTAGAGTCTAATCTTGAATTCAAGTTTCTCCTGTCTGTCCTTTATTATATTACTCTGCCCCAGTGGCAGTATTATAATTCTTTAGACTGATTTATCGTCAGCTTAACCCGATGAATTATTATAAATGTCAGTTAAACCCACCAAATTTATCATAGAAATGTCGGCAACAGTATTCTAGTTCTGTGCCTCTAGCCTAATCGTCATGTCATTATGATGAATTTAACAAATAATTGGACATCCGTGTTTTTAGAATTGTCTGACAACATTATCACACACTTCATGTCTGGTCGCCTCGTCATATAATTTATAATGAATATATGTCACGGTCGGTCAACATTATCGTTACTATTAATTTCCGTTAGTCTAAACGTCGGGTCGAAAATAATCAAATAATATGGAAATTAATAGCTATATATATATATATTCCCGTTATACATTATTATGAACATGTACATATCCCGTGGGATCATAAAATATACCCGATCACATGTGGCTGGATGTGATCGTAAAACAAAAATATGAATAAAGTAAACATACCAATCTTGCGTCGATTTTGCAAGGTACTACACATTTCATCACATTATATTCTAGCGAGATTTCACTTACCTACTCAAAGATGGACGCTAACCCGCAATTAGACACGTGGCTTCAGTGCTTTTAATGCGAGAATTCGCCGATAATTGGGTTAGACCTAGCTGTCTCAAGGGTTCCGGGCAAGTGAAGATTGCCCGTGTTTGGCGCACTTTTAGCGGGACATTTCCGCTTGGACACGTGATCCATAGCGTGCATCATGTGACATTAGCGTCAAATAAACGCTCCAATCAATAGCGTTAAAAGTCACGTGGGGTCTTCCTAAAGTGGCATAAACTGGTTTTATCAGCTTAAGCAGTCTTAAATTAAAACAGGTTCCTAGCTACCGAGGTCATTGGTCAACAATGACGTCGTATCTAAAAATAGCGAGGAGAAAATACTGAATGCTAGGAGAATTTCCGCCAGTGACAATTCCCGGGACTTTGCGATCATGCATTGAGGATGAGAAAAAAAAACGATGTCCGTAAATAATAAAAAAAATGAAGAGAAGATTGGGCAAGTTGTCACACAAGCCCCTCCTCAAGTTTGACGTTCCGTCCAACTCCTCTTGTCCTGTCTTCCTCTTCTTTTCCAGTTTCTCATATCTCCTCGGTTGCGTCCGGATGTCTGCTCAAAAAATCTGCCCCTACGTTGTTCTTCCCAGGTATGTATTCTATGTGAAATGAATATGGCTGCAACAGGAGTGACCATCTCATAAGCCGGGCATTAAGGTTCTTCGACGCTGCAAGAAATATCAACGGTTGGTGATCACACTGCACCGTGAACTTTTTCCCGTATAAATATGGTTGAAACTTCTGCACAGCCCATATTAGCGACAGACATTCTCGTTCGATGGTAGAGTAGTTCTGTTCAGCAGGGTTCAATTTCCTACTAGCATATGCGATGGGGAATAGAGTTGCAGAAGGTCTATCACTAGGCTGCAGGAGAGTGGCTCCTATCCCTATATTGCTAGCATCTGTTCGCAGCGTAAAGTTCAGAGTTAAGTCAGGCAGTCGCAGAATTGGCCTAGCTGTGAGTTTCTCCTTCAGCAGCGTGTAGGCATTTTCGCACTCCGCTGTCCAGGTTACTTTGTCCGGGTTCCCATTCTTGGTTAATGCGGTCAATGGCGCACTCAGGGTATTAAAATCTTTAATATATCTCTGGTAGAAGCCACATAGAGACACAAATGACCTTACATCCTTTTTAGTCTGGGGTCGTGGGGCCCGCTGTAACTTCTCAATATTACGCGCATCTGGGAACATGCATCCATGCGAGATAGTGTGTCCCAGGAATTCTAGTTGCTCGCAGGCAATTTGACATTTTGTAGGGCGAGCGGTGAGTCCTGTTTCTCTAAGTCTTTCGAAGAGTAGGGAAACTGCGTCCAGGTGCTCCTCAAAGGTGTTCGTGGCAATAAGTATGTCGTCCATGAAATTACTTATCCCAGGGTGGTTCAGGGGTTCCAGTAGCTTCCTCATCATACGAGTAAAGACGCTTGGGGCGTTGCTTAGCCCAAATGGCAATACATTAAACTCGTAATGGCCTTCAGAAGTACTAAATGCTAACATATGTCGAATTTCCTCTTTTACCGGGATCTGGTAGTACCCTTTGCTAAGGTCTATCTTCGAAAAGTATCGTGCTCTACTCAGCTTGGTGAAAAGCTGATTCTGATCCGGTAAGGGCTCCGCTTGAAATTCCGTTACAGCGTTAAGCCTTCGGTAGTCTATGCAGAGGCGATGTTCTCCTGTGGATTTTCTAAGCAACACTACACTCGCACTATAAGGCGACTCTGATTTTGAGATAATATTTTCCTTAAGCAGGTACTCGATTTCCTCACTCAATGCCTTTGCTTTAGCATAAGGAACAGGATAGTTCTTAACTCGTACCGGGGCGAGGTCTGTTAGCTTCATATCAAATTCTATCAGGTTGGTCATGCCAGGTTTATCCGTGAGTGTACTAGGGTGTTTTCTCAACAACTGTTGAACCCGTGCCTGCTGATCCTCCGTTAAAGTTGAACTAATCTGAACATCTTGATGAGTTTCGCACTGACGAAGAGGGTATTCACAGGAGGTCAGGGGTTCTGCCTCAGTTTCCGTCGCAATAGCCAGTGTCAGGAAATGTGCTGGTTCTGCACCTGGTCTTTCATAATATCGCTTCAGCAGGTTTATGTGGTAAATTTTCTGCTTCCCCTTTATGGCAATCTTGTAATTGGTGCGCGACATTTTCTCAACAATTTTATATGGACCTCTCCACCCGATTTGCAATTTATTATTGCTACTGGGCAGGAGTAATAATACCTGTTCTCCTACTTCTAGCTCCCTATCCTTCGCAGTGCGGTTGTAGTAACGCGCATGTTTACGACGGGCACGGCGTACATTTTCCTTTGCCAGTTCCCATCCTGTTTTAAGGCGTTGGGTCAACTCCTTCACGTATTGGGATGCAGAGGTGACCGTCTCATCAGCTTTATCATCTGTCCAAGTACGTAACAGTGCCTCTAAAGGTCCTTTTATAGGTCTACCAAACAGCAATGTGGCAGGAGGCATCCCAGTAGAATTGTGGGGTACTTGCGGTAAGCAAATAGTGCTGCGGGTAAGTATTGATCCCAGCTCTGGTTTTTCCTGCGCAAGTTTCCGAAGGATGGAAATAAGGGTCCCGTTAAACCGCTCCACCTGGCCATTTGCCTGGGGGTGGTAGGGAGAGGTGTGGATATGTCGGGCCTGAAATATCCTAAACACTTCCTCGGTGAGTTTTCCTCGGAATTGGGAACCATTATCTGTCAGGATCTGTGACGGAAACCCTAGCCGAGTAAATATGGTGAGCAGAGCCTCAGCAACATGCTTAGAATCACAGGCGGGCATAGCAATTGCCTCTGCCCACATGGAGCAACAATCCACTAACGTGAGTATATAACTGTTTCTCTTTTTGCTACGAGTAAGTGGACCCACAATATCCACCGCTACTCGTTCGAAGGGTGTGCCCAAGATTGGCATTTCTCCCAGAGTGGCTGGGGCCGTCCAGTGTTTCGGCGCTGTCCTCTGGCACTGCGGGCATGATTTCACATATCTCTGGATATCGGCGTTGATACCTGGCCAATAATAATGACATGAAATACGCTGAATCGTGGCACTTATGCCCATGTGGCCACTAAACGGAAGGGCATGGCCCATTTCTAGGACCTGGGCTCGGTATGCTGATGGAACCACAAGTTGCCCATGTTCCTGTCCTCCATTTCCTGCTTTCCGATGCAACAGCCCATTTTTCTTGTAGAAGTCTCCCTTTTGGAGAGGAGTGTGCGCTCTCGGTAGTTTTTTGTAGCAGGGTGCTAGAGATTGATCCTCCGTTTGTGCCTTTTTTAATTCCTCAGGAAGGATGTTGGGTGGGGATTCCAACTCCGTATTCCGTTTGGCCTGTCCTCTAGTGGTGACAGCCGCCACAACCAGAGGGTGAATGGGTTCTCCCAAGAACACATACCTACACCCTAAGATCAAGGGATAAATAGGGTCGTCCAAGATCGCTGCACGGATTTCCCCAGTCACATATTTTGATTTGACCTTAATCTTGGCTATGGCCAAACGCATAGGTGCTGCACTTTTAGTAGGTCCTTGTATTTCTATAGTGTCTTCTGTCATCTGGTCAGGCTTGACTAGGGATGCACAGACAACTGCGTCGAATGCAAGGCCTGTATCATAAAGGCAGGTCACCTCTTGGTCATTTACGAGGACTGTCTCAACGACCGGGGGATGTCGGGGTTTGTCCAGAGGTTCTTCCGGTCCATTTCCCCTTGCGGCACTTTTACGTAAGCAGGCAGCATGATGAGGTGGGTTTTTCCGGTTGCACTCCTGCGTATTGTGGGTGATGGTTCTACAGTGCTTACACCATTTTTCCCCTTGCCTCTGCTGCTGGAAATTAGATCTCTGAGTAGTCTTGTAGTCTGGCTTGTCATGCTTTTTGAAGTTAGTATACGGTGGTTTCACTTGGGGGTCCATGTGTGACTGAGCTGTCTGTCTAGGTACGTAATCTGGTTGTTTCCGTCTGGGTGGTGGATTCTCTGATAGTGCTGCCTGATATCGTTCCGCTAACTGGACTATGGATTCTAAAGTGCTGGCCCCATTCTCTGTCAGGAATCTTCTCATGTCGGAAGTCATGGTGTCCTTCAGTTGTTCGATCATGACCATTTCCTTCAGGCCTTCCCAATCATGAGTAAAATTCCCTAGGGCACCCCACTTCTCCACGTAGGAATCCAGTCTCGCAGCAAACTGAGCAAAGTTCTCTCCGACTTCCCTCCTAGAGTTACGGAACCTCTTCCTATAGGCGTCAGCATGTAGCTCATAACGAACCAATAGTGCCTTTTTCAAAGAGTCGTAGTCATCCTGTAAACCTGGAGGAAGCTTGCTATACACGTCATAAGCAGTTCCTCTAAGCCCTTGCGACAGTTTCAGGTTCCATTTGCTCTTCTCCAAACCAAACGTGGTGGCAAACTTCTCAAATTTGTCCAGATACCTATCGATCGAGTCGGCTTGTTCCGAGAAAGCTTCGAATGGAAACGTCAAGGGTCCCAAAGTTGACATGAGTGAGGATGGCAAAGGTCCTGTGCCCCCTGCGTGCAAGGAAGGCATATCATCTGACCGTGGCGATAGGTTGCCTGAGGAGGTAGATGCGGTCGCACCGGCTACTGGTTCAACTCTTTGAGCTTGTCCCTGCATCTCTAACTGCTTCATCTTCAATGCATGCTCGCGTTCATCTCTCTCGCTTCTTTCTCTAGCGTCTACAGCTTTTATCCTCTCATCTATTTCTGCTAACTTTATTCGCTCTTCTCTTTCAGCTTTCGCTGTTTCTCGAGCGTAATACTTATCAGTCTCGACACTGACATAATTTGCAAGGTCCACCCCACTATAACCTAGATCTCGACCGGCCTCCCCTAGTGCTGCCTTAAGCTTAACTATTTCAGCCATCTTTTGCAGTTAAAGTCCACACTGAGTAAGCTAGTGCTACCTTCCAATAGTATTTCTAACAACAAGTAAATACTAATTATTTATCCGACTGCTGTAGAATGAAATTACTACAGTTATGGAGACTTAAGGTCTGTAATTCAATGAAATACAAAATCAAGAACTAACTTAATTAAACACAACATATATATAAAGGGATTCACCAATCAATGCCTGAATTTCTAGAAAAAATGTTTTCTGTCTTTCTAGAGCTCACTGTGTGAAAATACATGTGTTAAAATGGTATACTGTAATGACTGAATGGATGATACTATCCCAGAGGTATGATAAAATACATAAGTTCAAATCCCGGACCGAGACACCAGTGTCACGTAGCGTTTAAAGGATAAGAGAATTATTTAGAGGAAATAATAGATCTGATGTGGAAGATTTGGCTCAAGGAATCCCTGCTGGGTTTTCCCACTTCCGAAGGGTGACGAAGAGGGTAAATTCTCCTAACTCGACAGGTCTGGAAAAGATTGTAAGGAGATATTTGGTCTCTCGCTACCGTCGTCCCCTTCTCAGTTATCTATTATTATTATTCTTTAAATTATATTATATTTTACGAGCCCCCCCTCCCTTATAAAGGAAGATAAACATAGACAATATTCAACATCTAATGGAAGGAACAAAGCGTGGGGTACAGTATATACACCCAATTGGTTTATTGCAATAAAGTGAATAGATGGTGAATGATAGTATTGTCGATGGAATTAGTGTCTGCTGTATGTATTATGTGTCTCACACTTCACGTGTTTTTCATCATGGATGACTAAACTTTGTGGCATTGATTAGGTGAGTTTCCTTTGTCGTGGACTTAGCTTTTCAGCCCCCGGCTGATAGTGAAGTGTGGTTAGTTCTCCGGTCTCCTGACGTTGCCCCGGTAGGTCTTGAATGGTTCGGATTTGCCTTCTCTGTGCTCGACTCCGTATTCTGCGCTGAGATTGGACTGTCGTGCAAGGCTCCACCATAGACTGAAGACAAATACGACGGCTTCATTAATTTTCTAGCTTTAGAAAGCAGTCTTTCCCTAAGCCGTCCCTCTGCCTGTCACCTCAGATTTTAGTCTCTAACATCATATGTCTAGAGTCTAATCTTGAATTCAAGTTTCTCCTGTCTGTCCTTTATTATATTTACTCTGCCCCAGTGGCAGTATTATAATTCTTTAGACTGATTTATCGTCAGCTTAACCCGATGAATTATTATAAATGTCAGTTAAACCCACCAAATTTATCATAGAAATGTCGGCAACAGTATTCTAGTTCTGTGCCTCTAGCCTAATCGTCATGTCATTATGATGAATTTAACAAATAATTGGACATCCGTGTTTTTAGAATTGTCTGACAACATTATCACACACTTCATGTCTGGTCGCCTCGTCATATAATTTATAATGAATATATGTCACGGTCGGTCAACATTATCGTTACTATTAATTTCCGTTAGTCTAAACGTCGGGTCGAAAATAATCAAATAATATGGAAATTAATAGCTATATATATATATATTCCCGTTATACATTATTATGAACATGTACATATCCCGTGGGATCATAAAATATACCCGATCACATGTGGCTGGATGTGATCGTAAAACAAAAATATGAATAAAGTAAACATACCAATCTTGCGTCGATTTTGCAAGGTACTACACATTTCATCACATTATATTCTAGCGAGATTTCACTTACCTACTCAAAGATGGACGCTAACCCGCAATTAGACACGTGGCTTCAGTGCTTTTAATGCGAGAATTCGCCGATAATTGGGTTAGACCTAGCTGTCTCAAGGGTTCCGGGCAAGTGAAGATTGCCCGTGTTTGGCGCACTTTTAGCGGGACATTTCCGCTTGGACACGTGATCCATAGCGTGCATCATGTGACATTAGCGTCAAATAAACGCTCCAATCAATAGCGTTAAAAGTCACGTGGGGTCTTCCTAAAGTGGCATAAACTGGTTTTATCAGCTTAAGCAGTCTTAAATTAAAACAGGTTCCTAGCTACCGAGGTCATTGGTCAACAATGACGTCGTATCTAAAAATAGCGAGGAGAAATACTGAATGCTAGGAGAATTTACGCCAGTGACAATTCCCGGGACTTTGCGATCATGCATTGAGGATGAGAAAAAAAACGATGTCCGTAAATAATAAAAAAAATGAAGAGAAGATTGGGCAAGTTGTCACACCACTCTGTTGGTGTTGTCTTAGTTTTCCAGACTTGTGCAAATAGTGGTTCTAATAGTTCTGCTGCTAGTTCAGGGTCTGCCTTGAATAACTCAGCATTTAGATTGTCGTGACCAGGCGCTTTTCCATTTTTCAACCCTTTGATAGCTGTGATGATTTCTTCTTTTTGTAGGATGTCTGTATTTACGTCTAAGTCACTTTCAGTCTCAGGAACATTCAGCTGAGTCTCTGGTGGTTCCTTATTCAGTGTTTCTCTGAAGTGCTCTGCCCATCTTGTTTCCTGCCCCTGTGCTGTGGTGATGAGATTTCCTTGCTTTTCTCTTACTAACGTTATGTTGTTTGCACCTCGTTTTCCCCTGTTAGTTTTAGTTATTTTATAAACTGTGCTTTGTTCATTTCTCAGTGCTGCCTCTTCTGCTTGTCTTGCAAGGTCATCCAGAAATGTCTTTTTGTTAGCACGGGTTTGACGTTTTACTTCCTTGTCCAGCTGACTGTACTGTTCACTATATATTGCCTTTAACCTGGGAGACTTAGCTTCTGTTTTCTTTCTTTTCATTTCCTTTCTCCTCGCTATGGTGTTTAGCGTTTCTGGTGTTATCCAGTCTTGGCTTTTTTTCCCCTGGAATCCCAAGAATGACTTGCTGCTTTCCTTGTATATTGTTGAGATGGTGTTGAATTTCTGGTGGACATCATCGGTCTCTGTTCATTCCTGGCTTTTGGTAATCTGATATCGTCTCTTTACGTCGACCAAAAAAGCTTTTCTGGTGAGGGGTCCTTAAGTTTCGTGATGTTATATCTTTTCTGTTTGACTGCAACTGGTCGAGCAGCTCCAAGTTTCACCTTCAGTCTTCCTACTACTAGGTGATGATCACTTCCCACATCTGCGCCTCTTCTTACTTTCACGTCTTGTAGTGCATGTCTCCATCTGCCATTGATCATTATGTGATCTATCTGGTTTCTTTCTCGTCCGTTTGGTGATTCTCATGTTAACTTGTGCACTTCTTTGTGTGGATATAGAGGCTCCTCCAATGACCAGGTAGTTAATACTGCAGAAGCTTATTAATTTGTCCCCATTCTCATTTACTGTTCCACTGCCGCATTTCTCCATTACTCTTTCGTTATAATTATTTTGTGTTCCAACTTTTGCATTTAGGTCTGCCATTACTATAATAAGATCGTAGCTGGGTGCAGTTTCTATTTCCTTTTGTACCTGTTGATAGAACTCGTCCTTGATCTCTTCATCGCTGTCGTTTGTTGGTGCATAGCATTGTATAATTGTGGTGTTGGTGAATCTCCCTCTCAGTCTTCTCTTATCAGTCTGTTATTGATGTGTTTCCATTCCAGTAAAGACCTTTCCATTCCTTTCTTCAGGATAATGGCTACACATTCGTTGTGCTGACCATCCTCTCTACCAGAATAAAGTACTGTTTCCCCTGTAGCTGTTTTTATTCTCCCCATCCCTGTCCATCTGCTCTCGCTTATTCCCAGGATATGTAATTTGTAGTTCCTCATCTCTGTTGTGATTTGTCTCAGCTTTCCTGCCTCATTCATAGTTCTGACGTTCCAAAAACCAATTCTGGTTTCGTGTTTTGCGGTCAGGGCATCCGTTTTCATGCCAATGGCTTCCTTTCGGCTTTCACCACTGTCAGTCATACGAGCCTGAGACTCCGGATGTCCGTCCCGCATCAAAGTTTTTTCATCTGTTGCCATTTTCGTAACATGTTCATTAGTTGTTACATTTGTACCTAAGTACTTATACACTTCAGTTCTTAGCTCCAGACGAATAAATCCTCAGACTTTGGCACTTTCTAACTTTTTAATATTTTTCTTCTCTGTTCGTTTTTCTTTTCTTCTCAGACTAGCCACCTATCTCCCATTTTTCAAACTCGTGCAGTTACTACTACTGTAGCTCTTCGTATCTATACAGACACGATAAAGACCCATTCCTGCTGATTGATATCAGTAAAAAAGGACATAAATCTCCCGTTGACTCAGTAAAATAGTCGATTACTCAATACATTACAATTAAGTTCAACAGGAAAACGATACTCATCTGTGAACACTCCTACTTCTCAGATGAGCTAAAATTAAACGCTGAAATAAAAATTAATTTCTCTCTCTCTCCCTCTCTTACTCACACACACACACACACTCTCTCTCTCTCTCTCTCGATATAAATATATAAATATATATATATATATATATCACACACTCTCTCTCTCTCTCTCTCTCTCTCTCTCTCTCTCTCTCTCTCTCTCTCTCTCTCTCTCTCTCTCTCTCCTCGTATTTCCGATTCCTATTGTTTTAAAGTCATAATTTTCAGAATTGTATCTTTACAATAGGTACAGCGCACTTCTGTTTCTATTTTCTTTAAGTTACTAAACTCTCCTTCATCATTATAGCTTTTTCTTCTTTTATATTTCTTTTTCTTTCTTTTTTAAGGCGAAATTGAGTAATGTCACCATTTCAATGGCTTTCTTTTTCCTTGAAATTATTAAACTAACTACTAGGAAATTTTGGTTTCTGTTTGGATTACTTCCGGTAACTTTTCATGGTCTTTGATCAGCCAGAAATTACGAGACAGTTCTTCAGGTTTTATAAGAGCGTTTTTTCGGTAAACTGTCGATACTGGAGGTCTAGGTCAAATGGCAATAGACTCTTCTAATCGTGAGTGTGTATTTATTTTGTTCCGGTATCACGAAGATCTGAAGGAAAATGTCGTTTAGTTTTGTAGTTTTAGTTTGTGCTCAAATTTTCTTGTAAATTTAAGGAAGAAGAAGAAAAAAAAGGAAGAGGAGAAGAGGAAGAAGCTGAACAAAAACAAGAAGAACAAGTAGAAGAAGAAGAAAAGGAATAAGTAGAAGAATGTATCATCAGTGCAACCCCACAAGTTTTTATAAGTTTCACATATCTGTTGGAAGCTTCATCGTTAAACTCAAACATTCTCGCCGTTTGTACGTCGGTCACATCTAAGGGATGCAACTGTGTGTTAAGGTTGGTTCGTTGGCCACCATAGATGTAACGTCCTGTATTCGTGGTAACTGTAGGTTCATACTAAATGTTGTAGGCCCTGGTTGGCCGCCATAATGTTGACATTCAATCTTGACTTCCTAGTGTTGAAGTGTTACAGTAATGGTGCGTGAGTAGACATCAAAAAGTGCGAATGGGTGTGTGAAGGTTCGTGGACGACAGTCATCTACTGGACAATACACTCTTGCACCACAACGTAGAAAGTCATGGAGCTTGGTAACACCTCTGACGTTTTCAACACTTTAATGCAGTACGATTACAAGGGACGCCGACATCAATATAAATACAGTCATTTGACAAAACTCAGGACATCGTAAGCATAACAACAGTTCAGTACAGTTTGCATCAACAGTTCATCAGTAAGCTGTGCGTAAATGATGCTGACCTCAAACTATCTCTCTTTCTTCAGCTACAGCAAAATACCCTGCATTGCCAGCGGGTCTTCAAATATATGAGCTTAACTCTGACACCAGCAAGTTAGATACATTGTCTAGTATACAGCAGGCCGCGAAATATGGCGGGCCCCTAAATACAGTGTCTTCTATGATTCCTTGGACAAAACAAGGTATGTCAGATCTTGTCCAAAGTGGTATAAAGCTCTTCGAGCATTCACAGACCCCATACATACAATGTCAGCATAATTCGAGAGCTCAGATCCTAGTATTCTCAATGGACTCTTTCCCGCCCAGGGAAAAGTCACTAAGCTGGTACCAAATGTTATTCATAATTCTGGCAATAGAGGAAAATGATTTGAAGGATAATTTACCTTGACATCTCTTCAGAATAAACACCAAAAAACACACTCGCCTCCTAGGCGCTTAGAATAATATGGGGAAACAATCTTTAGACATCTTTGTCACACACAGAGGACTTTCCTTCCCCAGGCATAAAGCCAGATCGAAGACGCCAAAACGCCTTGACCGTTTGAAAACCACAGCTCGACTCCTTAACAAAATGTCTTTCTTAACGCGCCACAAAACTTGCGCATGCGTCGTGACACGCAAGACCCCTGAGCTAGATTCAGGTGGGGGGATCTGAAACATTCCAGGAAAGATTGACCACTCCAGCCATATATGGTCAGGTAACAAGACATCGGTTCTAAAAATTAGACCACTAGGTTAAAAGACAAGTGGGATAACAACCACTGTTGACTTCAACCCAAGTAAAAAATGAGTGACTCCCCTTTGATCAAGAATCTTAACAAATAATGTCTCCAAACTTAAACAGGTACATTTAACAGACTATAAACTCAGCGAAACTGTCCGCAACACTGTGGTTGAAAGTTAGACATTAATTGTATTGTTTCCCTTTTATGTACTCTCCCGAAAATAGTAACACTCAACGAAGAAAAGTCGGTGAATTGTGTAACACAAAGTGAGTGACAGTGATATTTGAATAAAATGTAAGTTTTTGATTGCAGAACGCAGTTTCATTCCGGAAACGAATTTAACTCATCATTTTGTTAAAAAAAATAACCTTAAAATGTAAGTTTTTGATTGTTTCTTCAAGAAAAAATTTTAATTTAAAGTATTGCAGACTTATTGTTGGAGCTACTCGCTGGAAATGAAACGTTTTATTGGAGCATAGATACCATGATTTCCGAGCAGTGCCCATCAGGAATGCTATCTCATTGTCTGAAATTAAAGGTTGCTGCATGTATGTCACAGTGACCGATAATTTATTTTACCATTCCGTTCCATATTTTATTACTCTTTTAATGTTCTGTTTTCCTAGACATTTGTATTTTCTCTTCTATCATATTCTACCTACATTTTCCCCCTTCTCAGACCCACCCCGCGTTTTGTTTACGTTCTGGCCTTTAGTAGAAATCCCCCACTGGTCCGAAACGGTCAGTTAACGTAATGTTATCTAAACGCATATGTGGTCCGTCCGACCAGGGGAAATTCTCTGGTCGCTTTAAGCGTTTGATCACGAGCGCCAGGTAGCTTCTGAGGTCTGGGTAACAGTTTGATCTCTGATGTTTGCCCCTTAGAACACAGCAGTTAGTGTTCATAATATTATGTCTATCGGGGAACTTTCTCGTGGTTGTTGACTTCTGATGTAGTCTCTAGAGAAACCTTTGTCTTACTCTTTATTACGCATTACGCCGATACATCTGTAGAATCAGGCCATGCAGGTGTCCCGGTAGCGTTATTTGTAGACTATAAATCTAGAGAGTCTTAATAGTCTAAGACACTCGCAAATATTTCCTACCCGAGATGGACTCACAGGAGAATTAGGCAGACGTTAACCTAAAACTAAATGGTTTTGCCTATCTCTAGTCATTCCTCGGGGTGAGTAGACATCTTATAATATATTTTCATGTTAGCTTTTTTATATGTATCTGATACGAATGTGACTTTAATTCATTTTGAGGATTTCTCCCGGTAAATTAATTCAGTGATAATGTAGCGCTGTCTACCGCCTTAGTTAAGTGGTGCTTAAACAAGTTATGGTTTATAATGGGTTAAATGATAAACTTACATTAACAGTTACACACTAGGCGTAGTCAGTCCATTCAATGCCTACCATTTGGGTTAAGAGTTGGCTAAAATAACTGTCATTACTGTAAGGAAAGGTCAGAGGTGTGGATTATTCACTTAAAAACTGAATTATAGGAGATAGTCACTTATTCCTTTTTGATAGAAACTTCTAGTGGTTGGGGAGAATCATTATATGCTTACTTGTGTAGCTAGACTCTAGTCATAACTTTCACAGAAAGCAGTCACCAGCCCTAGATATAATTATATCTTATGTTCAGTCACAACTGTATTATTATAGCTAGAACATTGCATTTTCTATGTATTCATTTGTGGAATGTTAATATTTTTTCCCCAAAGGGACATACGACTTATTTTTGTAATGTCAAATGCTGTAATCTGTTTATGTAAATTCACTTAATGTTGTAAGATGAATAGCATATCCATTCAGATGTAACTACAGGGTTAGGTTTCCTGTATGTTGAGTTGGGAGAAGAAGAGGAGTAGATTTTGCTGTCAGAACATTTACTGACAGGTACATGTGTGTACAAAATCTAGATAGCCTATGCGGGCGCATGCTGATAATTGATAGAGTGGAAGGAACAGGAGGGAGACTTATATGGATAAAGACAGCCCTAAACTATCATAGCAATGTTTACAATAAATTTAAATCCCATAGGGGAGCATAACCGTTTTGTATAACGTTAGTGTAATTTTATTGTTTGCTTGATGTAAAGGTCGTTCTTTTTGGGTCTCAGTTTCAGGGATACCGAATTGCTAGAGTCAAGTCTCCAGTCAGGCGAAGATTGTCACATTCTCTTCGTTCTAGAAGGATTCTGAGTACATCTAGCCTCACGAGTTGTCACCTCAAATATCTGAAACAAAAACCCTTCTGTGTCAACGCCATTCTCTCTATCGGGAAACTAATCTCACGCAGTGTGCAACGAGCCAACGCTAAATCTGAAATAATCTATTGCAGTAATAATCTCCTACTCGCCTATTGATCGCCAGTCAGAGCATGGCGGCTTCCAGCATATCAATCAGCCCAGCGTCTATAGCAGAATTCCAATCACCAGCTTTTGTGTGCCTAAACGGGCACTCAGTCAAACCACAGTCAAGCCAGCCCAAACCGGATTTAATACCCAGTACGCAAGCCAATTCTAGCGCCGGGAAGAGCGCATGGGACCGTTTTGTCCTCAAGTAACTTCGTCTGGTGTATTTCTGGGTTATGTAGAACCTCGCACTTAGGAGCGGCCAGCAAAAGATAGACAGAGTTCCAGCCCCCCTCGCGCAATTAGAGGTCACCAAAGTTAGCACCATCAAGGAACGTAATGCAGTTTATTCCGTCACCTTGAAGGACATCTGCACGTAAGACACTTTCTGGAGCTAGCGCCTTTGGTCCCACGAAAGCGGACAGGCTGTCGCTCAGTTTGTTTATTTGGTCAGCAGGAGATAGACAGTCTTCCAGTCCCCCTCGCGCAATTAGAGGTCACCAATGATAGCACCGACAAGGAAAGTTTTGTAGGTTTATTTCATCCCCTTAAAGGATATCTACATGTAAGACACTTCCTGGAGCTAGCACATTTGGTCCCACGAAAGCGGACAGACTGACAAACAGTTTATTTCATTTCTCTGTGTTCTACAGGTTTTATGATCGGTGGTCTGTGAGTTCGTTGTTGGTTTTCTTTGCATATTTTGATTATTGATGTAATTTTATGTTGTTTGTGATGATATGCATTATTTTCATGCTTTTCTTCTTTAATAAAGTTTACACATTTATTAACGCGCTGTTCACGACCCTTCCATCCACAATTTACATTTATTAGCTCTTTACTATAGTCTCTTTGTATGATTCAGAGAAAAGAGTGAGAGCAGGCGGTGCTTAGACAGTATAAGTGTGTTGAGGCTTGGAGAGAGAGATCATTTTAATAAATCTTCTTTCAGGTTGTCTCAAGTCTATCTCCTATTTACACCTTATCTACGTGTAATCTATAAGTCTGTCAGTCCACTATCCCTTGTCGATTTCACTCTATTGTCCAACTCGACAAAATACTCTACCACTTTAACTCAACCACGACAATGTATCATGCGATTGTGAAATCTTAACGCAAAACACGGACTATTGAATGGCACGCTTTTGGTCATAAAAGTCTTGCATCGGAATTCCATTGATGCAGAAATTTTCACTGGCAGTAATAAGGGAGAACGAGTCTGAATTCCTCACATTGACTTAGAACCGAGCGAGCGCAGTTTGCCATTTAGGATGCGACGTCGTCAATTCCCAGTGATTTTAGCATTTGCAACGACGATTAATAAGGCGCAAGGACAATCTTTTGATCACGTCGGAGTTTTCCTTCCTGAACCTGTTTTCGGACACGGCCAGCTCTATGTCGAACAAATCATGAAGACTTGAAAGTTTTTGTTAAAAACACTTTTTATCAGGGACCATTCTTTGAAACAAATCCACACACTTTCACAAAAAATGTTGTCATCAAAGAACTTTTATATTAAATTAAAAAATATTTTAAAAATATATTACAGTTTTTGATTTACTTCCGTCATTATTGACGGGTTATTGCTTGTCATTTCATAAGTGCCGGAGACGATAAACGGCAGTCATTTTTACCGTTTTTTTCCCACCCTCTAAACTCATACCAGCCATCTGCATGATCATCATCCCGATCATCAACATGTGTCACTGCTTATGTTTTCCTAAACACATTGTCTGCTATACCATATCATTCCTGCCTGTCTTCCTCCGTTTCATTTGCCATATATCATACCTGTTGTCACACGATTTTTTTGCAAAGTACATGGCAAATAAATTCCGCCTGTCTTATATTTACTATCATAGGTAGTGAATGTTTAATATTATCTTCCTTTAATATTTCCTCTTGTACACTTTGCGCTAAAGACAGATAACACGTTTACATATGCGCCTAAATACACGAAAAGCAACTAAAAATAATACGATACGAACGAAATCTTTTTTACTAAACGCTTTTATTTAACTTCACTTCTATGTCACTTTTATGTCACTTTCAAATCTTGCACTCGATTTTTCTATTACTTCCAGATGAGCAATAGCTCTGAAACTTGGCATAATTGTGTATTCCCGATGACAATACAATAATCAGTCAATTATTTAATAATTTAATATTGTAATTATGAGATTATGAGTAATTACAGTTTTTCGTAAAGATATGTTAAAATATCAGGTGCCATAATCAAGTTAATTAAAAATTCAAGAGTACGTGGTGTGCTTATCGACCTTTTGGTGGAATCAACATTCTACTGTTTGGTGATTTGTTTTAATTACCACCAGTCAGAGGAAATCAACTTTTTCATCAACCACCTCGTTTGGCACCAGCAACAAATTTACGGAGATTATTCCCGTTATGCGAATTTAAAGAAAATATGCGCCAACAAGGAGAAACAACATTCATCGAAATATTGAATGCATTGAGAATTGGGCAATTAAAATCCGAACATTTTGCAGTGTTGATGCAAAAAGTCACTAAAGAAGCAACTGGAGAATTTTCACTTGGGAAAGCCCTTCGTATATATTCTACAAATCAGCAAGTTCTAGACCACAATCAAGCGGCCGTACAAAGTTTCAGGGAAAAAAATATTGAAATGTTTAAAGTAAAAGCTCAGGATAAACTCGTCGTTGCAACTCGAAACACCAACAATGTCAATTTGGAAAACATCATTCCATCTGACATCAATAAAACTGGAAGTCTGCCAAAAGAATTAGAATTGTTTGTTGGAGCTAAAGTGATGTTGAGGTCCAATATAGATGTCTCAAAAAAAAGTTAGTTGCTTATCCTTTATAGAACGTGACAATCAACCCCAGCTTTGATTGGCTGTTTGTGATTTTTCTAGGCAATTTTTTTCTTTCAGTATTTTGCCATTGCTTTCTGAACGGTACGGCGCTTATACCATTGTTAAAAATCCACACAAAGCGATCTGCTACCAAATCGCCTGCACCAGGTTTCGAACTTGGTATATCTGGATTATGAAACTGTGTTCATACCCATTAGGCCACAGACGCCAACAGATGTCACAAAAGGACTCGTAAATGGTGTAATGGATTCATTACAGAAATAATTTGGTCACTCTTTCGCAGAGCTCAAATGTATGAAACTGATATTCCATCAGTTCGTGTTGACTTTAGATGTGATAGTGTTCATATCATTCAACCTAACTCAATTCAATTTCCTGCGAAAAATAGTTATATAGAAAGAAGAATGCTTCCACTAGTTCTTTCATTATCTTCGACAGTTCACAAAATGCAAAGGAGTACAGTCGATTATGCTGTAATCTATTTGGGACTGTCGTAAATTTATTTTGAGAGAAAGAGTCTTAGAAATAGTGGTCCTGTTTAGAGTGGAGAATGATGGTGAAAGCTCAGTGATAATAAGGGTTAGAAAGTAAATAGTTGCTTCACAGAGTGCTGGGGAGAGTAAGGACAGACTTATTTACGACAATCGTTCCTCTCAATCTTCTCCTCAAACTCTCCTGGTCAAACAATTATTTGCCAATTTCTAGACACACACCTGCGCTCACACCGATTTGGTGCTTCAAACACACAGACGCACGTGAATACAAACTATATTAAACAAATAGGGGAAATTTGGGCTTTGGTATTCCAACACAGTACTAAATAAGTTTATGCTGTTTATTAACATTAAATCAATCACAACAATTATCATGTGTTACAGGAAAAATATCATAAGTACAGAAAATACAATTAACAAGGTGGGGGGGGGGGGGGGGAAGAAGATTGGTATCGACTACGCCCTTCCCGCTTGTATTAGACAAAGATAAACCCAGTCCAAAGATAGATAGTTATCAGGAACATAGGTAATGTAACCCAACAGTGAATTTAATTACTCTGCAAGACGGGTTACAATATTAGGTATGGGTGGTAGACAAAAATCCTGTTATTCAGAATTGTTTTTCCCTTTACTAAGCAAATGAAAAGGGGGTGGGGGTAAACAGCGTTAACAAGATATCCCACTTAAAGGAACAAATGCATGGTATACAGAAAATGTATTACCCGGTAGGCAAGTTAACAAATGGTCTGCAAAAATTTAAATCTCCTGTCATTCATGCACGCTCGTGAGGGCCCACACTCACATGCTCACACTCACTTACCGATTGTAGCATCAGGCACTCCATAGAATTATATAAACAGCAATTACACTTTTGACATATGAAAATGTCTGGTACTTCGATGTCCAGCCACAGATTTAGCGAGGTTAGCTGATAGCAAATATTTCCACTTATCGCTGGACGTGAAGCCTAAGAGTTCTTGTGTTTTATTATATAAAAGGAGTCTATGGGATGGCACTGTCACAGTTCGATACAGGGGTGAGAATGGAGTGGCCTCTTTAATTTCGCCGCTGGTGGTAAAATTCCTTCAATGCGTGATGATAGCAACGGACCGGTAAGTTTTTAAATCCAGTGAGGAAAAAATAGGCCCAGTCACAGTTCAGGTAAATATGTACTCTCTCTCAGCAGAGTAGTGAATAAAATATCGCTACTGGCAACTGTTCTTCTTCCAGTTTATCTTACAGATTCTAATTTAATTTGATGGTTTATTTAAATGTTCTTGTGTGGGCTTTCTTTCATGTAATTATGATAGCTAATTCGCATCGGACCGCCACAAGCTTATATTTAAAATGTTTCATCAATATATCTGGAAGTTTAAGAACCGTGTCTGGAAGACTATGTATGATTTCTTGCTGGGATCGCAAAGGTTATTTGATCATTCTATAGAAAAAGATAGAAAAACCATGACAACATAATCATACCGCAAAAATCAAATAATATTCTAACGCGCGATAAATTTACCGTTAAGACTATTTATATACGCTCGCGTATTTAATTATGTATTTAAGAAAACTCTTCGCGAGTCTAATGGTTAAAACACACATCTATATATATAGGACTTAACTAAATTTATTAATTATAAATTCCTTCGCGACTTTAAAAGTTACTTTAGCATTTAAGCATCTATTATTTTTTTGAAATATTATAATATATATATCATTAAATTTACCACTGGAACTTTTGAGATGAGTTTAATTTAATAGATTTAAATAAACAAAAAATCCAGTGAAATAAAATGAAAGCACTAGACCACTGATCACTTTAACAAATATATTATACCGTGCACTGAAAAAGAAATCACTCCAATGTAGCCACCAATTCAGATGGAAATCTAGCAAAATTCTACTATAGCTAGTGAATCTTAAATCTCTGGCGAACGAATGATAAAATGGCTTTCTTCGTGGTCTGTATATATCTAACTAGAATGCAAGATTGGGGGGACATGTTAGAATTTGACACCTTTTTAGATCTCAGGAGACTTTCGGGGTTCTGACCGCCAGACTAAAGAGAGATGCCGCCCCTGGTTTTCCGTATCTCCGTTCGCTGCGTCCGCTTTGCCTCTCCCGTTCGTGTCCACTGCGATCGGTTCTGTGGTTAACACAGAGATGCGAAATGCCGTCAAGAAACTTGCGTCGTTCGTTTCAGGGACCACTACTGCCTTTGATAGCATGCCTCTAGTCTTTCCTGAGATCCCTCAGTGCCTGTTTGATCGTGTGCCTTTACTTTCATTTGATTCTGGCAACGCCCCCACTGGGCCGGCGTACTGACCAAGTTAATGAAAATAACTGCATATGATTGCTCAAGAGATATCCGTGGGCGTGATTTAACCTCTCCTTAAATCAATGCGATGACCAGAATGTACGGTAGATAAACTGTCCACATATTAATCAGCAAACGTGTTGACAAGTCTACTCTGCTCAGACCCATATTAATGAGCAAACGTGTAGTTCCACGTTTCTGTTGTGCCTAGCTAATGAGTCCAGGTGGAAGCATTCCCGTTTGACGAAAAGTTACCACATTATTCGGGGGCACTGATGTTATCCGAAGGGGTCGTTACGAAGGGTCGTACCATATCATCCAACATTTCAGGGTCAGCTGAGTTCGTCTGTCACAGGGACCACAATTATTTGCTGAAGGTCAAGCATACGTCGCATTAAGTCGAGTTCGATCTGTAGATGGCATTCAAATTGAAGAAATTGATTGCACCAAATTAACAGGCACAAAGCCGTGTAATATTGACGCTCTAAAAGACATGGATTGCTTAAGTTAATTTTAGACCAGATTTACAATAAGTAAATATATTGTATACGTTTAAGTATGTCATATTTTTTCTAACACTAAAAGGAAGAAAATAAAAAAAAAAAAAAAAAAAATTTAAACACACGCTTTTAATGCACTAAAAACCCTAAATAATTTTTTAAGGAGTTTATAGGAACTCAGTCAAAAAATGTAACATCAAATTGACAAAAAACGTGGGGCGCTGATTCTGCCATGAAATTAACTTCTGCTTTATACTTCGTTAGACACTTATGGATAAAATATATGATAAGCGCTTAAGCGCAACACGCTTTTTGTCAATTTGATGCTAAATTTTTTGACTGCAAGCTATAAACTCCTTGAAAAATTAAATTTTGGGTTTTTAGCGCATTAAAAGCATGTGTTTAAAATATTTTATATATATTTTTTTTATTTTCATCAGTGTTAGTTAGTTAATTAGTTAGTTAGTTAGTTAGTTAGTTAGTTAGTTGGTTGGTTGGTTGGTTGGTTGGTTGGTTGGTTGGTTGGTTGGTTGGTTGGTTGGTTGGTTGGTTGGTTGGTTGGTTGGTTGGTTGGTTGGTTGGTTGGTTGGTTGGTTAGTTAGTTAGTTGGGCTGTTGGTTTCTTAGTTCGTTCATTCGTTCGTTCGTTCATTGGATGGTTGGTTGGTTGGTTGGTTGGTTTGTTGGATGTTGATTGGTTGGTTGGTTGGTTAGTTAGTTAGTTAGTTAGTTAGTTAGTTAGTTAGTTAGTTAGTTAGTTAGTTAGTTAGTTAGTTAGTTAGTTAGTTAGTTAGTTAGTGAGTTAGTGAGTTAGTGAGTTAGTTAGTTAGTTAGTTAGTTAGTTAGTTAGTTAGTTAGTTAGTTAGTTAGTTAGTTAGTTAGTTAGTTAGTTAGTTAGTTAGTTAGTTAGTTAGTTAGTTA
The DNA here is from genome assembly GCA_024509875.1 of Oreohelix idahoensis. NCBI lineage: Eukaryota > Metazoa > Mollusca > Gastropoda > Stylommatophora > Oreohelicidae > Oreohelix > Oreohelix idahoensis. The sequence continues at coordinate 201,444 of JAMPIV010002749.1, read as the reverse complement.
GTTAGTTAGTCAGTTAGTTAGTTAGTTGGGCGGTTGGTTTGTTAGTTGGTTGGTTCGTTGGTTGGTTCATTCGTTCGTTCGTTGGTTGGGTGGTTTGTTGGTTGATTGGTTAGTTAGGTAGTTAGTTATTTGGTTGGTTTGTTGGTTAGTTAGTTAGTTAGTTAGTTAGTTAGTTAGTTAGTTAGTTAGTTAGTTAGTTAGTTAGTTAGTTAGTTAGTTAGTCGGTTGGTTCGTTCGTTCGTTCGTTCATTTGTTTGTTCGTTCGTTGGATGGTTGGTTGGTTGGTTTGTTGGTTGGTTGATTGGTTGGTTGATTGGTTGGCTAGTTAGTTAGTTAGTTAGTTAGTTAGTTAATTAGTTAGTTAATTAGTTAGTTAATTAGTTAGTTAGTTAGTTAGTTAGTTAGTTAGTTAGTTAGTTAGTTAGTTAGTTAGTTAGTTAGTTAGTTAGTTAGTTAGTTAGTTAGTTAGTTAGTTAGTTAGTTAGTTAGTTAGTTAGTTAGTTAGTTGGGCTGTTGGTTTTTAGTTGGTTGGTTCGTTGGTTGGTTAATTCGTTCATTTATTGGTTGGGTGGTTGGTTGGTTAGTTAGGTAGTTAGTTATTTGGTTGGTTTGTTGGTTAGTTAGTTAGTTAGTTAGTTAGTTAGTTAGTTAGTTAGTTGGTTCGTTAGTTCGTTCATTCGTTCGTTCGTTCGTTGGATGGTTGGCTGGTTGGTTGGTTTGTTGGTTGGTTGATTGGTTGGTTGGTTGGTAAGTTAGTTAGTTAGTTAGTTAGTTAGTTAGTTAGTTAGTTAGTTAGTTAGTTAGTTAGTTAGTTAGTTAGTTAGGTAGGTAGGTAGGTAGGTAGGTAGTTAGTTAGTTAATTAGTTAGTTAGTAAGTTAGTTAGTTAGTTAGTTAGTTAGTTAGTTAGTTAGTTAGTTAGTTAGTTAGTTAGTTAGTTAGTTAGTTAGTTAGTTAGTCAGTCAGTCAGTCAGTCAGTCAGTCATTCAGTTAGTCAGTTAGTTAGTTAGTTAGTTAGTTAGTTAGTTAGTTAGTTAGTTAGTTAGTTAGTTAGTTAGTTAGTTAGTTAGTTAGTTAGTTAGTTAGTTAGTTAGTTAGTTAGTTAGTAGCCCTTTCAGTCATGACTGACTATGGGAATGCCCCTGAGGTGATAGCCCTCAGCTGCTTTTTTTTTCCTGGTGTTCTTTTCTCTTCTGCTCGTTGTGAGAGCTTCTTTTCGCTTATTCTGAGGTGACGCCGTAGGGAACATCGCCACTTCGTACGATCGGCAGCTTCATCCTCCCAGGTTGCTGGATTTATGTCCAGTGCCTTCATGTCTCTCTTACAACCATCTTTGAACCTCAGCTGCGGTCCCCAGGCTTGTCTTTTGCCATCTGCCAGTTGTCCGTAGAAGATATCTTCAGGGATGCGACTATCTTCCTTGTGACAGACATGACCAGGCCAGCGTAGTTTGCACTTTCTAAGCAGTGTATACATGCTTTGAAGGCCTGTAAAGAAATATATATCATACAAATAGATATACCGAGGAACGACCAGGACTACATAGGAGGGCTATGGAAGTGATTGCGTCTTTAATTTGGCTGTGTTGTTCCTCGTTCTAATACTCAGGAATCACGTAGAGTGGTCGTACTAATGTCTACTGTGCATGAAATAAGAAAGTAGAAAAATAGTCAGTAGAAAATAAATAGAAGTAATAGACAGGGAATCGAACCCAGGACAATCCGAAAGCCATCGCCTCGCTACGAGATTGAATATGTAGTATATATATATACGCGTATATACATTATTTAAAATTTTTTTTTTTTCTAACTGGAAATAATCCTAATGCCTTTAACATTATTCGACAGCACTTTAAACATTCCTAAAACAATTCGCACCAAACCCGACTTGCAGCCATTCCGACATATATATATATATATATATATATATATATATATATATATATATATATATATATATATATATATATATATATATATATATATATATATATATATATATATATATATATATATATATATATATATATATATATATATATATATATATATCTATATATATATATATATATATATATATATCTATATATATATATATATATATATAGCCGAATCGTGAACAACTCTACATAACTGAGTTATACACGCACATACATACATTTGCATTCATGCACTTATGTAGCTCCACACACACACGCTCTTATGTATTCAAATGTATGCATGTAAAGTACTAATGCTCTTTCCTCTATAAAATAAAGCTATTAGGGATACATTACATATAAAACCACACACGCGTAGTTTCACTTGCATCATCATCATCTCAACCCGTAACCCGTCATGGGTCGTAGGGGTGCCATGGTGGAAGCATCAGTAGACAGGGTCCTCCACTACTCTCTATCCTCAGCAATGCGTACTAGTGTGGAAAAACCGTGTCCTGCCCATTCTTTGATGTTATCAGCCCAGGATTTTCTTTGCCTTCCTCTTCTCCGTTTACCTTCGACTGTTCCCTGGAGGATCATTTTCGAAAGGGAGTCATGACGAGTTACATGCCCAAACCAGGCAGGCTTTCGACGTTTCGCTACTGACAAAAGTGGTTCTTGGTGGCCTGCACACGTGTTTATTTTCTCTCTAACAGACATTTGTTTTGTGCTCTTTATAGCAAATGCGCAAAATTCTTCTATAACATGTATACTCGAAAGCCTGAATCCTTCGCTCCGTATCTGCACTGAGTGTCCAGCCCTCACACCCATACAAGAGAATAGATAATACAAGTGATTTGTATAATTTGATCTTCACAGGAAAACTGATGTTACTTTTCCAGATCACATTCAGCCTTGTCATGGCAGTTGAGGCCATCTCAAGTCTTGTCTTGATTTCTTTACTTGATCTTCCTTCACTACATATAGTGGACCCCAGATATTTAAAGGTTTTAACTTCTAACGTTTGCTCATTTAACGTAATGTTGGTCGGAACATGTTTCTTATGGCTATTCACCAATATCTTGGTTTTTTTCTATATTAATTTCCATCCCATACGTTCTTGTTACTTTCTCCAGTTTAGAGGTAAGGTCTTGAAGTTCTGATTCTGTTCCAGCTATAAGATCGATATCATCACTTGCATACTTAAAAATAAAAAGGAAGGAGAATAGTACTAAATAAAATAAAGTAATAATTTCCCTCAAAAAAAAAGTTGTGCGCTTCTAACAACAAAACCATTTTTGCAGAATAAAATATAAAGCATGAGCGCAATTCCCGTGGCACATTTAAAAATTAAACATTGTTCGGGAATCCTGGTGTAGAAAATGTGCATAATAGAAAGCAATGCACTGTAAATTTAAGTGAAAGCTCTACACAGCTGAGTATTATTCAAACTTTCCTTGTCATGAATGGATAGGCGAGAAGTTATCAAACCTTTATTGTCAGGAAGCCTGCCTTACAAAATTTGCATAACAGTTGCTTACTGACTTACTTACTTACTTAGTCGTTTCCCTTCTACCGTGAGGTGTGGATGTTTGGAAGAGAGAGCGCCAGACTCTCGACTATCGGCTGTCTTCCTCCTGGCCTGGTTCCATTCTAGTCCTCGGTCCTTCAAAGATTGTCTAATTTTGTCCTCCCAGCGGACTCGAGGTCGCCCTGGGGATCTGGATCCCTGGCGCTTTGTTTCCCATGCTTGTCGTGGTAGCCGATCTTCTCCCATTCTGCAGACATGGCCAAACCATCTTAGTTGGGACTGTTCTACTTGGGTCTGCAGGGGGTGGGATTTTAGGCCTTGACGTATCGTCTGGTTGCGGACCATGTCTCTTCTTGTTATTTCAACCATCTTCCTCAGATACCTCATTTCTGAGGTTTGGATCTGTATTGTGTGGGTTGTGGTCATTGCCCATGACTCGCATCCATATGTCAAGACTGGGACAAAGATGGAGCGGTATATAGCCATTTTCGTTTTCTTACCAACCTCTCTCTTGCTGGGGAATCCTCGATTTATGGCCTGAAAAAGTCTCCCAGCTGATGCTTTTCGAGTGGTCAACTCTTCTCTGATGCCTCCCTTTTGGTCTATAATAGCTCCGAGGTATTTTAAGTGGTCGACCTGCTCCAGGACCTGTTCTCCCAGCTTAATCTGATGTACTCTTTCTTCTCGTGATATCACCATGCATTTTGATTTAGAGCTGCTTATGACCATCCCTCTCTTCTCCAGCTCTTCCATAAAAGTTGCAACGCACGGATTTATTTAATTTACATTTCTATATAACTGTGTATTATTTAAAATTGTCTTGTTAGAAACTTTTGTTTAAAAAATTACATACCAGAAAGCAAGCACATCTTGTAAGTTTAACGAAAAAGAATAAACGTTATGACATATATAGTTTATAAGTTACGTCCCTTGCCCCTTGAGAAAAGAATGAATGAAGTTCCTTGAAATAAGAACGAATGGAGTGAAGAAAAATTTACCGCTCAGCGTCATGATGTTGTATCTTGACGATATATACTTTGAAGCCTTTACTGAGAAATTACCAATACGCTGGTGAAAACCGCATTAAAATCGGTTCAGCCGTTCTCGAGTTATCAGATAACAGCGCGAAAGACATTATTCATTATATACGGTACAAATATATATATATATATATATATATATATATATATATATATACATATATATATATATATATATATATATATATATATATATATATATATATATATATATATAATATCTATATATATTATATTATATTGTTTTTACATTTTGGTGTCGATGAAATATAGGTGTGTCCTATAATCCATGGCATCTTAAAATTACTGTCAAAATATAGCGAAAGGGGAAGTTGTCGGGCGGGATTGAGATTGCTGGCACCGTATGTAACCAAGATACGAGGATATGTTGCAAACTGTAACGGATCTATATATGCCTTTAAAAAATTACGGTAATTTTGAAAAAAGACGTTGCAGGATATTGTTTAAATTTTACGTTAATAAATATTCTTCTTTTAAAATACTTTCTTGTCACTTCTAATCCTCGGCTAACGTAACAATTAAATGGCCAATTAAAATTAATGAGCTAGTAAAACTTGCTAAAATGTGCAATAAAATGTCAGTAAATGGTCTTCTTTCGAAATAAATTTTTGTTTGTCAATTTATTCAAACATTTCTTCTATTTGTTTCCGTGTTAATGGAACTACAAATAATGGTGCTTCTTATAATCGATAGCGCCTTAGAGTCAATGAAAAAAACGGCATTATCCTTGTTCACACCGAAGGGAAAAAAAATAAACATAATTTTATCAATTTTGTAACACAAATTCTACTTCGCCGTGTTCGCTCGCTATTAATGCTGCCGTCTGCTTGATTTCCAAAAACCTTACGTGAGAAAACAAACAAGCCCCTGTCACGTGGTCTTAACCAGGATGTCTACAATCAGTCTCATACGTCAAGAGTTATATGTCTTCGCCTGTCAAGTTATATGTCTTCGCCTGTCAAGAGTTATATGTCTTCGGCTGTCAAGAGTTATATGTCTTCGCCTGCCAAGAGTTATATGTCTTCGCCTGTCAAGAGTTATATGTCTTCGCCTGTCAAGAGCTGTATGTCTTCGCCTGTCAAGAGTTATATGTCTTCGCCTGTCAAGAGTTATATGTCTTCGCCTGTCAAGAGTTATATGTCTTCGCCTGTCAAGAGTTATATGTCTTCGCCTGTCAAGAGTTATATGCCTTCGCCTGTCAAGAGTTATATGTCTTCGCCTGTCAAGAGTTAAAGAAGGGAATAGAACTATTGCTCCCTCAGGCATGTCGTACAGAGCCAACTAATATGAGGTTGTGCATGGTGCTGGTAACCTCATCATGTAAAGCGAATTGCCACACAAACCACAACTACAAAAACATGTAACTGCTTGGTGCAGGCTTCCTGCCGGCGGACCAGCTACAGTGATGGCTCCATCCTCCCAAAGGAGCGCAGAAGAGAATGATCAATCAATCAATACCCTTTAGCTCCCCTAGGAGCAAAGACTTTCAACAAACACATGCCAAGTCTTCCTGCCCTGTGCCATCCGCTCAAGTTCTTTCCATGTTTTCCTCATCATTTTCACCTCTGTATCCAGCTCTGTTCTCCGTGTGTTTTTTGGTCTACCTCTGCCTCTCTTTCCCAGTGGATTCTAGAACAGGAACTGCCTTGTAATGCTATCAACAGGTTTCCTCAATATGTGTCCTATCCATCGCCAGCGTCTTCTTCTGAACTCTTATTCCACTGGCACTTCTCTGGTTCTTGTCATCAATTCCACATTTGTGAAGAAAATGATACCTGTTGGTTATTTTCGTTTTTCAGTAGCAACTATGTACAGAAAATATCTTAAACCCGATTTTCACGAAAATCTCTTAAGAAAGATGTAATTCCAAAAAATTATTTCTTACTACTTTAATCTTTTCCCCCTTTCTCTTCTTTTTCTTTTTCTTCTTCTTCTTTGTGACGAAATGGACGACCTCTATCGATCTTTGGTTCTCTCCGGCAGTATCGGTACATTTGTGGTACTGATTTTTATTATGTGCTGTCAATTATTGCACTCTTCTTTCTCTCTTTCTTTCTTTCCTCGTTATTTTTTTGCTAAGAAGCAGATATTTGATTTTATCAAATCACCCTGAATGTGATAAATATCACATTTGCTAGGAGCGCCGGTTATGATGCATCACATTTGCTTGACGCTACCCAGATGTGTGGTTATAGGCACGACAGATTAACACGTACATCGGTCAGCGCTATCGGCTTAAATAACTGATAAGACACGGAATTTGCGTACTCATACGACAGATAACGAGATTACTGTCTGTGTGACACATGTGGGCAGACAAGAGTGATATACAATTGCTTCCGGTCACTTGGTTAAAAGTAATCATGGATTTATTACATTTTAGACAATGTGAGTCTACAAATGTGCTTGTGAGAGTGTATGCAAGACGTCATATTACCGTATATGCGAGACGTGAACTTTGCAAAATGTTTCCGTGTAGGAAATATTTTGAAAGTGCCACAACCGACCTTTTTAAAATGATTGGATCTTTCTGATTAGATTCATAACAACATTGAGGGGAATATAGACTGACTATTTTGCAGTTTTATCTCACTGTGAATTGCACGCTCGGGATAAAGGTTTGGTCTATAGACGGCAGCGGACTAGCAACATGTGAACTAACATATATATGTATATATTACCATGTGAAGTTTAATGTGTGAAACTCGCTATTGGATGTCAAAGTCATTTGAGGCTGGCGACCTCAGTATCTAGAATGATGATTCATGAACCACCATTGCAAGGGCTGGGGACTGTGATGAGAGGTGATTATTAGCCACCAAATGATAATGGCTGAGACGCCAAATGTTGAGGGTGGATGTATCACTGGTAGTATCACCACCAGACACCAGAGATGATGAAGGCGGAGAAGTATGGTGTCTTTGGTCTGGTTTGTGTATATGTGGAGTCAAACAGGTAGCAGTAAAGTAGAGTCCACACAGGACGTCACATAAACTCACGACGTAGAAAGTCAATGAATGTTGTAACTGCTAGTGACGTTTCCATCATTTATTGGGACGCCACAATGACAAGATGTGTAGACATTAACATGTAGAACAGTCTTCATTATATTGACATAGTCAGCAAAACATTCGACAGCAGACAGCATAATAATGGTGAATCAAATCATGGGCTTCAATGCATCATAAACGACTGTAAATATATTCAGGTGTGGAAATCATCCTTTTCTATAACAGTCGATATCTTTATAAATGTATAAATGCGGGAGATTAAATTCCTTCTCCTTCTCTGACCTCCAGCAAGACAGGCACGACTTCTGGAGTATCAAATAATGTCCTCTGATTTCTTTTAATAACAACGGTATCAAACCAAAACTGACGTGGAACCGCCAGAGCAGTAAAGTCCAACAAGCAGATAGCCTTTAGGACATGCATCAACCCGATGCATAACAACATAGTGATTCGTGAGTTGAAAACTTCTCATAACGTCGACTCTTTCCCGCCCAGGGAAAGTTGACAACTAGGCACAAAATGTCAATCATAAAAGTTAGCGACAATGATAATCAAATGTAGAGCAATTACCTTCTCTTCAAGAATAAATAAACAACTCACTCGCCTCCAGGCGCTTTGAATCACAAAAGGGAAATATCATCTGAGATGAACACTATAGAGGACTTCCATTTCCCGAACAATATAATCATGACAGACGCTGAAAAACGCGTCTGTCTCACTCGACAAAATCTGTGGCACTCACGGGCGGAAGCTGGTACAAAACCCACAACCAAACAACAGACATGCGCAGAACCGTTCAATTTGAATACTATTCACACAACGTCGAAGTTATGGGCACATTCTAAGAACTACACTTAAAATCGAGCCTCATAAGAATAGGAAATAACTATCGACGCAGTTTGACAAACGTATACAAGAGAAAGTTTTGTTGTTGGAACTTGGAATGTACGCACGCTATATGCGTGTGGAAAAGTCAAAGAACTAACACATGAACTTGTTAGATACTCGTGGGACATCCTGGGCCTAGCAGAAGTCAGATGGACAGGATTAGGTGAATCAATAACGGATGATGGTCACAAAATTTGGTTTAGTGGAGATGAGTCTAAACATCAGCATGGAGTAGGTTTTATCGTACATAAAGATAGATTGAACTCTGTCATCAGCTGCACCCCAATAAATAGCAGGCTTATCACCATTCGTATTGCAGCACATCCAAAGAACATCTCCATCATACAGGTATATGCCCCCACTACTGACTATGAGGATGAGGCAATTGATACATTTTATGACAATCTGGATGAAGCAATTAAGAAAATTCCAAAGAAAGATCTTCTCATCGTGTTAGGTGATTGGAATGCTAAAATAGGGCCAGATGCATACGGTCACTGGGCTGATACAGTGGGGAGATTTGGGACAGGTGAAACTAACGATCGAGGACTAAGGCTACTAGAATTTGCCAACAACTATAAACTAACCATTGCAAATACACTATTTCCTCATAAGTTATCAAGAAGAACAACGTGGCATGCCCCAAAAACTGAGATACATGGCCAAATTGATTTTATTCTTGTATCCAAAAGATTCAAGTCCAGTATTAATAAAGCCAAGACTAGGACTTTTCCTGGCGCCGACATTGGTAGTGATCACGACATGGTATTGATGACGCTCAAGCTTAAACTTAAAAAGAACTATAATCAAAACAGATGTTCTCAGTTAAGATTCAATTTAGACAAACTGAAAGATCCAGAAATCGCGGGAATCTTTGAGGCAACTGTTGGAGGAAAATTCGCAGCTCTCAACTTTTTGGAGGATGATATCAACTCAATCACAGAGAACATGAAAGACGTGCTCATTGAATCAGCAACAGAAATACTTGGTAAAAGAAAGAAAATAAACAAACCATGGGTTACAGATGACATTCTGAAGTTATGTGATACACGGCGGGAAATGAAAAAGGTTAAGAAAGAGGTTCCTGAAGCAGCATGGCAATACAGTATGGTAAATAAAAATATTAGGAAGAAAATGAAACAGGCCAAAGAAAAATGGGTAGCTGATCAATGTGAGTCCATTAATACGGGGCTAATAAAAGGTAACAGCAAGGCAGCTTTTGACACATTAAGAAAACTATCAAAACCCCAACAGCCCAGGGTAACTGTCATAGAAGATAGCAATGGGGCTCTGCTCAATGAAAAAACAGCTGTAATGAGAAGATGGACAGAATATTGTAAAGAATTATATAACTGTAAACTTGACACTGACTTAGGCATATTAAACAACATTAAGTGCGAAAACAGGGAACTCGGAAATGCAGCAATATTACGGGAGGAAGTGGAAGAGGCTATATGTTCGATGAAAGGAGGGAAGTCACCGGGTGTGGATAATATCCCAGCAGAGCTCTTGAAATATGGAGGACCAGATATAGTAAAAATCATGACAACAATTTGCCAGAAGATATGGAGTACAAACAAATGGCCAAAAGAATGGACGCAGTCATTAATAATACCGCTTCCAAAGAAAGGAAATCTAAAAATGTGCAAGAACTACAGAACCATTAGCCTTATTAGTCATCCAAGTAAGGTGATGTTAAGGATACTTTTGAACAGAATAAAACAGAAATCAGAAGAAATCTTGTCAGAGGAACAGGCTGGCTTTAGACCAAAAAGAAGTACCTCAGAACAAATCTTCAATATTAGATTACTTATCGAAAAACATCTCCAACATCAACACGATTTATACCATAACTTCATCGATTTCACAAAAGCCTTCGATCGAGTCTGGCATGAAGGCTTATGGCAAGTAATGAGAAAATTCAATTTTGATACCAACATCATAGATATCATTGAAGCACTATACAAGGACGCAAGCAGTGCTGTTTTTGCAAGCAACGACATTGGAGAATTTTTCAAAACAACTGTAGGAGTTCGGCAGGGATGTATCCTGTCCCCAGTGCTCTTTAATATTTATCTAGAACATATTATGCAGGAGGCTCTCTACGATTATAAATCAACCATATCGATTGGAGGCCGACCTCTGTGCAACCTACGTTTTGCTGATGATATTGATCTGATAGCTGGATCAGAATCAGAACTTCAAGACCTTACCTCTAGACTGGAGAAAGTAACAAGAACGTATGGGATGGAAATTAATATAGAAAAAAGCAAGATATTGGTGAATAGCCATAAGAAACATGTTCCGACCAACATTACGTTAAATGGGCAAACGTTAGAAGAAGTTAACACCTTTAAATATCTCGTGTCCACTATATGCAGTGATGGAAGATCAATTAAAGAAATCAAGACAAGACTTGAGATGGCCTCAGCTGCCATGACAAGGTTGAATGTGATCTGGAAAAGTAACATCAGTTTTCCTGTGAAGATCAAATTATACAAATCACTTGTATTATCTATTCTCTTGTACGGGTGTGAGAGCTGGACACTCACTGCAGATACGGAGCGAAGGATTTAGGCTTTCGAGCATAAATGTTATAGAAGAATTTTGCGCATTTGCTATAAAGAGCACAAAACAAATGTCTATGTTAGAGAGAAGATAAACACCTATGCAGGCCACCAAGAACCACTTTTGTCAACAGTGAAACGTCGAAAGCTTGCCTGGTTTGGGCATGTAACTCGTCATGACTCCCTTTCGAAAACGATCCTTCAGGGAACAGTCGAAGGTAAACGGAGAAGAGGAAGGCAGAGAAAATCCTGGGCTGATAACATCAAAGAATGGGCAGGACACGGTTTTTCCACACTTGTACGCATTGCTGAGGATAGAGAGCAGTGGAGGACCCTGTCTGCTGATGCTTCCACCATGGCACCCCTACGACCCATGACCGGTTACGGGCTGAGATGAATGATACAAGAAAAGTGGGCCTGAGCGCTCCATAAATGGACATGACCCAACATCGGTCAACCAACAATCATATCGGCAACCGAAGGGCATAAGAACAGGTTACCACCTAAAGTAAAACGTAACTCCAATTCCAAGAGTTATATACCTTGCATTAGAAAAAATTGCGTACAGAGATAACATGGTAAAATTCTTATGTGTAACATACTACCGCAACCTCCCGATTAAAAAAAAATGAAACATTTTTTTTTTTAATTTATGAGCAAGCTAAAAGCGGCTCAAACGCACGAATTATGCGCGGATAAATAGACAAACTGCCTAACATGAGGCTAAATCGACACATAGAGTGACAAGTGAGAATATATCTCAGCAGAGAAAATCTGTCTCAAAATATATACATATATCGGTGAGGTGCCACCAACCACACATCACATTGCTGGTCACATTAGCATGTAAACATAATATACATATCTTGTATGCAAGTGTAATAATAATCATCATCAAAATAGCGGTGTCATTATCCTAGCACCGCTTCAAAAGGATGTACACATGTGATAGTAAATATTACATTACTTAAACATGTAATAATATTACAATGTAATACATAATGAAATATGTTGAAGATAAATGAAGATCCAGGTCAATGACAAAAATAGACATCTTCTGTCGTACCAACGGTAAGTATCGACTTCACAAATCTTCATGCTTGACAACAGTAAGGTAACTTCTCAGATCATCAATGACATGCTGAGAAAATACAATCAATATAATCCTATTTAACAACCATTAAGTTTCATAATATACAATACATTTTTATTAATAATAGTGGCCGAGTGAACTTTCGGCCCTTATATTGCCTACTCAGCCTTCTTCTGTTATATTAAAGATGGTAACAGAAGAAGATGATAACAAAGCACATTAATATGAGTTCACATAAAGTGAGAACAGATGTGTTAATGTATTATTATAATATAGCTGTGTTATGGATCTGTAATATATCTGGAAATATAGGACAGAAGTATTAGTCGGAATCATGTGGGCATCTAGACAGAATGTCAGCCATCACATTATCCGAACCACGGATAGCTCGTACCGTGAAGTGAAAAGGTTGAAAAGCAATTGCATATCGAGTAGACCTCGAGCTCTTCAAATTCTTACTCTGTAAAGCCGTAAGAGCTTTCTGGTCAGTTTCTACTATGAAATTGGCGCCTAGAAGGCATCTTTGTAGTTTGAGAATTGACCAGACCATAGCCAACAGTTCACTGTCTAAAACCGAGTAATTCCTTTCTGCAGCATTAAGTTTTCTGGAGATATACATTACAGGATGCAGAGTTCAAGAGTACTCTTGCATTAGTGCCGCTCCAATCCCAGTGGATGAAGCGTCACTTCGAAGAACAAATGTCTTATCTTTAGTAGGTAACACTAGAATAGGTGGTGTTGAAAACATAGTTTTGATCTTATCCAGCGAGGATTGGCATTCCTGAGACCAGTGAACCATATTAGGAGACCCTTTCTTTAGTAGTGTAGACAGAGGTACCATGATAGAGGATAGATTCGGAGTGAATCGTCCATAAAATTGTATAAGACCTAAGAGACTTCGCACTTGCTTTTTAGTCTTAGGAATAGAGATGTTAAGTATCTTAGTGATATTATGGTCTTCTGTCTTTAGGAAACCATGACCAACTCTATGGCCTAGGAAAGAGATTTCGCTAAAACCAATGCAGGCTTTAGAGGGTTTCGCTGTCAGGTTATGCTCGCGTAAAGTAGACAGTAATTCATTTAACCCCGAATAATGATTTTCCCAAGTATTGCTGAAAAGACAGATGTCGTCTAGGTATGCAATGACATCTGACCGATAAGATAGGATTCGACGCATCATGCGTACGAATGTAGCTGGTGCGTTCATAAGGCCGAAAGGCATGAAATTCCATTGAAAAAGGCCTCTAGGTTTAGAAAAATCATTAAAAGGTTTGGCGCGTTCAGATAAAGGAACTTGCCAATATCCTTTAGACAAATCAAGTTTAGTGAAAAAATGAGATTTAGAAAGCCTAGTAAGTAGCTCTTCTAGTAAAGGCATAGGTTCAGCATCGAACTTCGTAACTTGATTCAATTTGCGATAGTCAACGCAAAGACGTATGTTATTGTCTTTTTTTCGAACAATAACCATCGGCGAAGAATATGCAGAAGTGGATGGTTCAATTATTTTTAAATCTATCATCTCATCCAACTCCTTCTCAACTTGTGCTTGAAAATGTATAGGAATAGGATAAGGTCTGACTCTAATAGGATTATGGTCAGTTAGAATAATGTCATGTTCAATGACATGAGTTTGTCCAGGGATGTCAGTGAGGACATCCTGAAATGTTTGTAACATAACTTGTCGCTGTTCTACTAGAGATAAATCAGGAGAAACAGTAACGTTTTTCCATGATTCACTAGAATGAAGTGGAATCATCGGAAGCGGAAGATTAACATCCGAAAAACTTGTTTCCTCATCCTGTATTACGGACAGTGATGAGTAATGACCATGTTGGACTGGAGAATCGTCCGTTGCCTGGAAAATAGGCTGTAAATAATCAGGACGTTCATTGAATTCTGTAAGCATGTTGATGTGGAAGGTTTTATGCTTCCCATCAATATCGACAATATAGTCAACATCTGAAATTTTCGATATTATATCGTACGGACCTTTCCAAGAAATAAGAAGTCTGTTTTCCCTACAAGGTAGCAAAACAAATGCTTTGTCACCAGGACAAAGTTGTCGTAAGGTTCTCTTCTTATTGGCAAATTGTCTTGCCTTCTGTTTAGCAAATTCAGAAGAAGAAGTTGCCAATTTGCATGCTTCGATAATCTTTTGTCTCAGCGCGATGACATATTCGTAAGACGATTTTGTGTCATCGGTAATATTATCAGCGGTTATGAGATCATGAAGCAAAGACATAGGACCGCGCGGTCACGTGCCAAAGACAAGTTCAAAGGGAGAAAATCCTGTATGTTCATTGGGGACCTCTCTGCAAGCGAAGAGGGCTGCAGGTAAAACCCTGTCCCAATCTTGAGGATGATCCTCAGTTATTTTCCCTAATAAGTTTTTGAGTGTTCTATTTAGGTGTTCGACCATCCCATTAGACATTGGATGGTATATACTATTCAAAGATCTCTCTATCTGTAGAGTAGACATCACTTGAGACATGGTATCCGATATTAGTTGGGTGCCATGATCTGACAATATTTCCCCGGGAAATCCCAGACGAGAAAATATTAGCCAAAGAGCGTCTGCAACATCGGCAGTGGAAATGCTCTTCAGAGGAATAGCCTCTGGCCAACGTGTGCACATGTCCACACACGTTAAGATAAACTGATGTCCTCTGGCAGATGTGATCTTAAACGGACCAATAATGTCTATTGCCATTTTCTGAAACGGCCGAATAGGAATGTCTGCAGCCTGAATAGGTGCAGCATGGCGTGGACCTTTGGATTTGACCTCTTGACATACTTTAAAAGATCGACAATAAATCCGTATGTCCTTGTTTACAAAAGGCCAAAAGAAAGCCGCAAGAACTCTAGACTTCGTACGGGAAAACCCATATGTCCAGCACACTGAGAGTCGTGAGCGTGCTGCAACATTTTAACTCTCAAATTCTTGGGTACAAGAATCTGAGAATGACTTGACTAAATGGAGTCTTGAACCATACGTACAAGTACGCCATTCTTCATTGTAATCCAAGATTTACGATTTGTATCTTTATTCGGATCACCTTTTGTTGCAAGAGTGAAGAATTTCTTTAGAGTCGGATCATCTTCTTGCTGTTTTATAAACGAGTCACGAGAAATTACCAAGGGATCATCTTGGTTATGCACTTCATTATCTTCAGTAGATGAAGTTTGAGGCATATTAAGAGCTTGAGCTCTAGTGACTACAGCATTTGCAATTTGCATATTTATTTTTTCCCAAACGGAAATTTGTTTAGGAGTGCATTCTTTGACTCCGTGAATACGACCGATTATAAGATCAGCGATCGGATTCGGCAGAAGACATGCGTGTACATCTCCTGTAAAGAAAGGAGTAGCAATCCTAATGATAGCAGTAGAATATTTCTCTAAGGTGCCGCCAAATGTTACACATTTGACTACTTTTCCTGTAGCACGAGAAGGATCTACGAGTGACTGCCTAACACCAATTGTGGTGCACCCAGAATCAACAAGAACTGAGACTGGATTGTCATTTATTAAACCTTTGTGTAAGACAAGAGAACCTCTTCCATCATGCGCTACTGACGCAGGAAGAGCGGGAAGAGGATGGCCACAACTTAAAGTGGACACCGTAGTTGGTTCAAATAATGTTTTGCATTGGGGGCACTGAGATGCTCTCCTAAAATCAAAAGCGGAACATGCCATATTATTAGCGTCATTATTATCTTTAGTCTGTTTATAGGCTTCATGTGACTCTTGCTGTGCAGAGTTTGCCTGATAATGGGATTTTGGTTTTTTATATTGTGATCTACCTCGATTATTATTGCCTGTATAATCATTATTGTATCCTCTATTATAACCCCTATTTGGGTTTTCTTCTTCTTCTTCTTCGTTCGCCCTGAAAAGGACGGTGGTTGCGTTGTGTCTGTTTCCAACGTAGCTGTGATATCTGCACCTTTCGGTCGACACATCCGACTTCTGCACGGCATTTTTTAGGACCGGGTTTGTCTTCCCATTGCGATCCGTACTCGCTCAGCCAGCCTGCATTGCTGCAGACTGTTTCCAGGACCACCACGTGGAGGTGGAGCACGGTCTTGACCAGCTCTGGTTCGCTGGTCCTGACGCAGGCAGTCAAGCTATGAGTCGCTGACTGCGGTCTCTATTGCTGCGTCTTGAGGTCCCCTATTTGGGTTTGAGTCATAGTTCTCATGGTTACTATTATCATATTCATTATAATGAGTATCTCTATACTTATGATCTTGTTGTCTCCATGACGGATAACTTGGGTAGTTTCTGTAATGACTTCCTCTGCGGAAATTCCTATAATTGTGACCACCTCTAAATCGAGGGCTGTCGGCTCGTCTCTAGTTCTTCGCAGAAGAACCCTGAAATGATTGGTTACCTTGGTTTTGATAACTATTATGGTTACCCTTTTTATCAAACCTGTTTTGTGGTCCCTGAAATTTGTGTGAGTAATTAGGGTTGTATGGTGTTGCTGAAGCAACTGGCATACCTTCCTTAACCTTAGCATTGCTAAAAGCTACGTCCGGATGTGCAGTGACGTATTGGGTACAATATTCTTCCATTTCGTTTAGTGTCTTGGGTTTACGCTCATGTAGGAATTCAAGGAATGGTTTATTTACACTTGACATAATCTTGTCTCTGAGCAACAAGTCCATAAAAGCTTCATATGTCTTTTCTGTTTTGGACAATTCAATCCAACGATTAAATGTAAGACGTGTCCTTGCAATGAATTCTAAGAATTCTACCCCTGATTCAGGTACCATTTTCTTAAACAAAAGACGGTAACCTTCCTCTGTTAATTGATATTTTTTTTAACAAGGCTGATCTGATAACATCATAATTATTCTGATCAGCCTCTTCTACCAAGCTTAAACTAGTCAGAGTGTCACCTTTCAGTATCTCAGATAACTGATTAACATATTGTGATCTATCCACATTATGATTTCGACAAGAACGTTCAAATCTATCTAGCCAAACTGTTATAACGTCACTGGATGGATTAAATGCTGGTAGCTTGATCTTGTAAATAAAAGGCTTATCATTACCACCAGATGACTGATTAACGTTACTCATGTTTGTCAATTTCAACTTTTCCAACTCAAATGCTAAAAGATTTTCCTGATGTTCATGTTCCATCATTGTTTTTCTCTCGTCAGCTTCTCTATCTAATCTCTTTTGTTCAGCTTCCTCGTCTAATCTCTTTTGCTCAGCTTCAGCTTCTCTTTCTAATCTTTTTTGTTCAGCTTCAGCTTCTCTTTTTTGTTTTTCCATTTCCATTTGGAATCTCTTTATCACGCAACATATCACCACCTCCTCCCGATAAAAAAAAATGTGGAACATATTTTTTTTTTTTTAAATATCAAAGAGCATGCGATAAGCGGCTCAAAACGCACGAATTATGCGCTGATAATTAATTAAATTGCCTAACATGAGGCTAAATATAGAGTGTCTGGTGAGGATATACCTCAACAGAAAAATAAATATGTCTCAAAAAATATTCACATCGGGGAGGTGTCACCAACACACATCACGTTAGCATGTAAACACAATATACGTATGCAAGTTACCATAATCATCATTAAACTGCATACTCTAATATTGTCTTTAAAAATGGATGTACAAATCTGATAGGAAAATTTAAATAGTACATTCTTTGACATGTAATGACATAAGTACATAGTAAAGTTAAACTACATGACGATCCAGGACATATGCTCTAGTATTCCGAGGGTAAGTACACAATCTAGAACTCGTCATGCTTGATACTAGTAAGGTAAGTCCTCAGCTCAACAATGACATTCTGAGAAAGTACAAGCAATATAATGCTAATTAATAACTAATATGCTTCATAAGGTACAATACATTATTAATAATTGTGGCTGTTTAGTAAACTAACGGCCCTTATATTAACTACTCAGTCCTCCTCTATCATCTTAAAAAACGAACAGAAGAAGATGACAACAAAGCACGATAGTGTGTACATATAAAGTAAGTACAGATGTGCTAATCTATTGTAGAAATATAGGTGTGTTATGACTCTGTAATATATGGAAATATAGGACAGAAGTATTAGTTGGAGTCATGTGGGCATCTAGACAAAATGTCAGCCATCACATTATCCGCACCACGGATAGCTCGTACCGTGAAGTGAAAAGGTTGAAGAGCTATAGCATATCGAGTGGATCTCGAACTCTTCAAATTCTTAGTCTGAATAGCTGTAAGAGCTTTCTGATCAGTCTCTAGAATGAAATGTGCGCCCAGGAGGAATCTTTGTAGCTTTAGAATTGACCAAACCATCGCTAACAACTCACGGTCTAAAACCGAGTAGTTCCTCTCTGCCGCATTTAGTTTTCTAGAAATGTACATAACAGGATGCAGAGTATTTGCATATTCTTGCATCAGTGCTGCTCCAATCCCAGTGGATGAAGCATCACTCCGAAGAACAAAAGTCCTATCAAGAGTAGGTAATCTTAAGATGGGAGGAGAAGAAAATATATTTCTTGATTTGGTCTAGTGAAGATTGGCATTCTTCAGACCAACGGACCAGATTAGGCGAACCTTTCTTCAACAATGTTGAGAGAGGTGCCATGATCGAAGATAAATTTGGAATAAATCTCCCATAAAATTGAATTAAACCTAAGAGAGTCCTAACTTGTTTCTTCGTTTTAGGAACAGAGATGTTCAGTATTTTGGAAGTATTGTGGTCTTCTGTCTTCAAGAGACCATGACCAACACGATGACCCAGGAAAGAGATTTCACCAAAACCAACAAAAGCTTTAGAAGGTTTCGCTGTCAAATTATTCTCACGTAGAGTGGACAGTAAGTCATATAACCCTAAATAGTGATCTTCCCAGGTATCACTGAAGAGACAGATGTCATCTAAGTATGCGATGACATCCGAACGATGTGACAGAATTCGACGCATCATGCGAACGAAAGTGGCAGGGGCGTTCATGAGACCAAAAGGCATAACATTCCATTGAAATAGACCCCTAGGTGTAGAAAAAGCAGTAAGAGGTTTGGCATGCTCTGCTAAAGGCACTTGCCAATAACCTTTAGACAAGTCAAGTTTAGTGAAGAATCTAGAATTAGAAAGTCTAATCAGTAGATCTTCTAACAAAGGCATCGGTTCAGCATCGAACTTTGTGACCTGATTCAATTTGCGATAATCAACACAAATTCGTATGTTCTTATCCTTCTTCCGGACAATAACCATGGAAGAAGAATATGGTGAAGTCGATGGTTCAATTATATTTAATTGAATCATTTCATCCAATTCCTTTTCCACTTGCGACTGAAAGTGTATAGGAATAGGATAAGGCCTAACCCTAATTGGATTATTGTCGGTAAGAATTATGTCATGTTCTATGACATCTGTGTGTCCAGGAATGTCAGTGAGAACATCCTGAAATGTTTGTAACATCGACGAGACTTGTCGATGTTCGTCACCAGAAAGATTAGGAGAAACAGAAACGTTTTTCCAAGATTCCGTAGAATGTAATGGAACCACTGGAAGGGGAAGATTAACATCAGAGAAGGTAGATTCCTCATCCTGTATGACAGACAGGGATGAATAATGACCGTGAGGTGCAGGAGCATCATCCGTTGCCTGGAAAATAGGCAGCAAATAGTCCGGACGTTCGTGAAATTCCGAAAGCATGTTTATGTGGAAAGTTTTATGCTTTCCATCAATATCGACCACATAGTCAACATCGGAAATCCGAGAGACTATTGCATACGGACCTTTCCATGCAATAAGAAGTCTATTTTCCCTACTGGGGAGTAGGACGAATGCTTTGTCACCTGGACAAAGTTGTCGTAGACATCTATTCTTGTTAGCAAACTGTCTTGCCTTCTCTTTAGGCAATTTCTGATGAAGCAGTTGCTAGCTTACATGCCTCAATGATCTTTTGTCTAAGAGCAATGACATACTCATATGAGGATTGAGTTTCATCGCTAATATCATCGGCAGTGATGAGATCGTGTAATAAAGACATAGGGCCGCGTGGACGCGCGCCAAAGACAAGTTCGAAGGGAGAAAATCCTGTGTGTTCATTAGGGACTTCTCTATAGGCAAAGAGAGCCGCGGGTAAAACCCTGTCCCAATCTTGAGGATGATCTTCAGTTATCTTACCAAGCAAAGTCTTGAGCGTTCTATTCAGACGCTCAACTAACCCATTAGACATAGGATGGTAGATACTACTGAGAGATCGTTCAATATGTAAGGTAGACATTACCTGTGACATAGTGTCAGATATGAGTTGAGTGCCATGGTCTGACAATATTTCTCTGGGGAACCCCAAGCGAGAAAATATCAACCAAAGAGCATCTGCGATATCTGTAGTAGATATGCTCTTAAGAGGAATAGCCTCTGGCCAACGTGTGCACATATCGACACATGTAAGGATAAACTGATGTCCTCTGGCCGACTTGACCTTAAAAGGGCCAATAATATCTATGGCCATTTTCTGAAACGGCCGAATAGGAATGTCAGCAGCCTGGATAGGCGCAGCATGTCGTGGTCCTCTAGATTTGACCTCCTGACATACATTGCATGATCGGCAGTAAATACGAATGTCCTTATTGACAAAAGGCCAAAAGAAAGCCGCAAGGACTCTCGACTTCGTACGGGAAAAACCCATATGTCCAGCACATTGCGAGTCATGAGCATGTTGTAATATTTGCACTCTCATGCTCTTGGGAACAAGAATTTGCGAATGTGCCGACGTAGTCGAATCTTGTACCATACGTACAAGTACGCCGTTTCTCATTGCAATCCAAGATTTTCTATTTGTATCCTGATTCGGATCACCTTTCTTCGCAAGAACGAAGAATTTTTTTAAAGAAGGATCTTCTTCTTGCAATTTTATGAAAGAGTCACGAGTGATTACTAAGTGACTATCTTGGCTATCAACTTCATTATCACTATTCAGTGAAGTTTCGGGTGTTTGTAGAGCTTGTGCTCTTGTAACTACTGCATTTGTAGCTTGCATGTTATTATCTTCCCAAGCAGCAATCTGCTGTGGGGTACACTCCCTAACTCCGTGAATACGACCAATAATAAGGTCCGCAATAGGATTAGGTAAGAGACAAGCATGCACATCTCCAGTAAAGAAAGGAGTGGCAATGCGAATTACAGCAGTAGGATATTTTTCTAGAGTGCCGCCAAATGTGACACATTTAATAACCCTTCCTGTAGCACAAGATGGATCTACAAGCGATTGTCTAACACCAATAGTGGTGCATCCGGAATCGAAAAGTAGTGAGACCGGAGTATCATTAACAAGACCCTTATGTAGAATTAAAGAACCCCTCCCGTCATGCGCAACAGCAGCAGGAAGAGCGGGAAGTGGGTGACCACAACTCAAAGTAGTTATGGTACCCGGTTCGAATAAAGTACTGCATTGGGGGCATTTGTTTGCTCTCTCAAAGTCAAAAGCAGAACTAGTGACAGCGTCAAAGTTTTTATTATCAACAACATGATTACAGGCTCCCTCAGTTTCCTGTTGTACAGCATTAGCCTGCTGATATCTCTTTTTTTTGTGTTGAGATCTACCCCGACTATTATTACCTCTGAAGTTATCAGAGTTATTATTATCTCTGCAGTTATTATTGTCTCTATTGTAATTGTTATCCTGGTTCGAATTCCAGTTTCCACGATTACTATCATGTTCACATTGATGCGAACATCTATTTGTTTGGTTCTGAGGTCTTCGGCAGGAATAACCTCTATTACCATATCCTCTTTTGAAATGCTTATAATTATTAGGGTGATAGTAACGAGTACTATCAGGTTGTCTCCAATTCTTCGAAGAAGAATCACCATGAAATTGATTTCCATGATTTTGACAGAAATTACCCTACTCTTTCTATCAAAATTTTGTTGGGATCTACGAGCAAAGTTTTGGCCATACGGAGCTGCCGAAGCAACTGGTAAACCTTCTTTCACCTTAGAGTTACCCATGGTTATGTGTGGGTGCGCAGTTACGTATTGGCAACAGAAATCTTCCATTTCTTTTATTGTTTTAGGTTTACGTTCATGAAGGAAAGCAAGGAAAGACTCATTGACAGACGACATGACTTTGTCTCTAAGTATTAAGTCCATAAGTCCTTCATAAGTTTTTTCCGTCTTAGATAGTTCAACCCATCGTGAGAAAGTAATGCGTATTCTTGCAATAAACTCGGAGAATTCAACTCCATTTTCAGGTAACATGTTTTTAAATTGTAGACGATAGCCGTCTTCGTTAAGCTGATATTTCTTTAACAAAGCGGCCCTGACAACCTCATAATTGTTCTTGTCAGGTTCATCCACCATATTTAATATACTTAGAGCTTTACCTGTCAGTATCCCTGATAACTGATAAACATATTTTGCTTTGTCTATGTTATGAGCTGTACATGCTTGTTCAAATCTGGCCACCAAATGATGCGTGATGCCATATGATGATGGATGGTATCCGCATGTCTGGTTTTGTGTAGTGTGCAGATGTGTTCAGACAAACAATGTTCATACAAAAATAACAGGGCAATCCACATAGGACGTCAGTAAACTCACGACGTATAAAGTCAATGATTCTTGTAACAGCCGTTGACGTTTTTCTTCATTATTTATTGTGGACGCCACAGTGACAAAATGGTTACGCGAATATGTAGGCACATCAAACAGTCATTATCACAGCAACATTCAATACAGCAATAGACGGTAGACAGCATTACAATGATGAGTCAGATGCATGTTATATTTCATAGTGCTGTAAATGTAGTCAGGTGAAAAACTCCATCCTTTTCTATAACAGCCAGGAGATAACCAGATGTATGAGATCAGTTCACTCTCCTTAGTCTGACTTCAGCAAGACAGACACGTCTGCCGAAGTATAAATAATGTCCTCAAAAATATCCTCTAGATAATAAAGGTTTTCCAAACCTAGTTCATTTAACAAAGTAGCAAGTAATGGTCCTTGGGACATGCATCAACCGATGCAGTACAATACAGCGACATGTGAGCTGGGAAAACATCTCGTGACGACGACTTTCGAAGACAGGCTATGAATCGAAATCGCTCACGACCCAAAATCGATAGAGTTAATGAAAAGTCAATTTACCTTGCCTTCAGGAAATACACAGAAATATCACGCCTCCCGACATGTGGGAAACACTAGAGGTATTATCTCGAATAAACGAAATATCCATTAAGAGGACTACACATCCCTGACAGAACAAAAAATAGCGGAGATCCCCTCTTCAACGAGGCATCTCTTTCGCCATTCAAATCGCTCACTCCACCAGTGGTGGGCGGAAACCGATCGACCAAAAAAACAAGACCAGTCATGCGCAGTCCAGCGCAAAAAGACCACAGCTCAAAACTTAACTGCATTCAATACCAACGCGGGAAGACAAATGCTTACCGAGAAAAGTGACTATAAATTTCAAGCAGTTGTTGCCCTTGCGTTATAAAATAGATATTGTAATAAAACGATGTTGCGAGAATTTATCACGCAACAGTCCACTTGCATCTGCAATTTCGTTTGTTCAAATTCTAATTCCAATCTTCTATCATCAGCTTTTTTTTTAGCCTTCAGTTTATCAATTTCAAACTTTTGTGCTTTTTCATATTGAGCAGTCGCATATTCCTCCAATTTATCACCTGTCTTTCCAAGGGATTTACCCTGCTCAATAAAATAATCAAGTGTAGACATATTGTCTAATATTATGAGTCACAAAACCTGAAATAATTAAATA
The DNA here is from genome assembly GCA_024509875.1 of Oreohelix idahoensis. NCBI lineage: Eukaryota > Metazoa > Mollusca > Gastropoda > Stylommatophora > Oreohelicidae > Oreohelix > Oreohelix idahoensis. The sequence continues at coordinate 177,623 of JAMPIV010002749.1, read as the reverse complement.
TCTTATTTCAATCTTAATAGTAACAAGTCTTAAATTAAGCACTTGAATAATCACACCCTATTATATTATCCCAATCTCTGTGGGAAACAAGTCTATGTCCAAGAACTTGTATATGAAACTCTATAGCAATATCATCAGTCAACTCTTTATCATAAATGCACTTCCCATTCAATAGTGCATGACACTATTCATCATTTATTTATCATCAGTGTATAAATAATAGTGCATCAGTATAATCCATTAATTAATTACCATAAGTGTAACTAATAACCATGTAAACAAAATTACAATGTAAACAAAACTACAATGTAAACAATAACAATGTAAACAATAACAAAGATCAGAAACAATTCGAAAACATTCGCAGGAAACAACTAAAGATACAGCGAAAAATAAAGAAATATCACAAAAAATGTGATGATATCTGCGAGAAAAGGTAAACAAACAAATGACGTCACAGCGTATAAACAAAATGGTGTATAAAACTAAACAATAGAGAAGAGGAGACCTACAAATACAAACAAATCAAAGCAGAACTAAAGAAAGCGAAAAATAACGAAAACAAAACTGCACATATCGTCACAACTAACAAAAAATAGCAACAGTTGTCGCTAGCAGATTTTCAATTAAGAAAACCGCACCTACAGAACACTTTCAGTAGAAAACCTCTGTCACGTGGTACCGTATTTTCTAAAGGAGTCACACGCCCAACCTCCCACTGACATGTAAACATATAAATAAATAAACAACATATAAACATATAACAAATAGCATATAACAATATGAGAAGAAACAGAAGGCTCAGCAGAAATATAAGGGCACAGTTCACAAACAAAACAGGCCACTTAACTTTAGCAGATCCAATCGTCAGTACAGCAAAAAACAAATGGCAATCAGCATCCTAAGGATAGAAGATCCAACGTTGATCGCACATCTGGACTTGCATCAAACTGCCACGACGATGGTACTTGAGCTTCTCAATAATGCAACGGTAATGTAAATACGGTACTTGGCCTTCTCAATACCAGAACTCGTAATAATAAGGAACTTGGCCTTCTAGATAGCAGCAAGTTGATTCAACTGGCAACGTATGTCGCAACGCCGGGTACTGTCATTTCACTGGCATAAGTACTGCTACGCTGAAGTATCATTTCTTGTAGTAGAAGAATAAATGTTGAATGTAATGGGTAAGGGACCCCGTATGTGCTGGCTACCAGACGAAAACCAGCTTATGGCCAGCAAATGATAAGATGTGTAGACATTAACATGTAGAACAGTCTTCATTATATCGACATAGCCAGCACAACATTCGACAGCAGACAGCATAATAATGGTGAATCAAATCATGGGCTTCAATGCATCGTAAACGACTGTAAATATATTCAGGTGTGGAAATAATCCTTTTTTATAACAGTCGATATTTTTATAAATGTATAAATGCAGGAGATTAAATTCCTTCTCCTTCTCTGACCTCCAGCAAGACAGGCACGACTTCTGGAGTATCAAATAATGTCCTCTGATTTCTTTTAATAACAACGGTATCAAACCAAAACTGACGTGGAACCGCCAGAGCAGTAAAGTCCAACAAGCAGATAGCCTTTAGGACATGCATCAACCCGATGCGTTATGGGCACATTCTAAGAACTACACTTAAAATCGAGTCTTATAAGGATAGGAAATAACTATCGACCAGTTTGACAAACGGGAAAAGTGGGCCTGACGCTCCAGGTTTTCATTTTCTTTTTCATTTTTCAGGGAAGTTTTTTTTTTTTTTATTTCTTTAAGCTCTTATGTCTCCTATCTAGCCTTCACTTTCTTTCTTTTCCTGACGAAGGCCTTGTGGCCGTAACGTAGACTACTTTCTTTGTCTTTTGTCCTCGTAAGACGAATAAACTTTTTTCGATTTTTTTTCAAACCCACCCATTGTACTCCACGTCTTACCGCAGTTCCCCTCAACTTCCTCGAACAAAGTGAAGGTAGAAGTGGACTGACGTTTTGAGACGACATCATAAGAGGGTCTTATAGACAAATGCAGAACCATCTCAGCCGTTACTCCTTAACGTTCTGGGAACGTGCGGCGCCTGAACTTTGACCAGAGACGAGCGAGAGCAGAGTGAAAGGAACTGACCCAGCGGGAGAAGAAACTACTATTGGCAGCTAAGTGAAAATATCCACTGCCAAAAGTGACCTCCTTTATTCAGTTAAATCCCATCCAAGTGATGAAATTTTTTTCATAAATATTCAAATTATTTTCCAACTGTTAAAACTTAAAGTGATTATTAAATTTTATTATTTGTAATGTTACAAATTTAACTTCCATTTAATCCTTTTAAATGTACTACATGTTTGTCTCAGTCAAAGTTACTACACACACACACTCTAAACAGAGCTGTATATATTATAATAATAAATTCCACTGATTAACTCAGGGGTGCGGGCTTAACGAGCTAAAATAAACCATTGCTAAATTCTTCATAAAAGTGTCGGCAGATTATAGAATTAACGTGCTCAGCGACAGCCAGCATTGTTTTCGCTTATCTGAATATCTTATGAAGACTCCCATGTGATAGAAGCTTTACTACTCTTCTATCGACAATTCTGCCAAGAGTAATCTTGTGTAAAAATAGACTTCATTGAAGCCTATAATAGATGCTCTTGAGTTTTGGCCACTGTTAAACCACTACTACAAAGCAGGGGAGGCAATAACGTCACAATTGGGCGACTTGTCCCGGATTATAGAACCTGTCTAGTAATTTCCCTAGACTTACTTACTTAGTCGTTTTCCTTCTACCGTGAGGTGTAGAGGTTTGGAAGAGATAGCGCCAGACTATCCTATCGGCTGTCTTCCTCCTGGACTGGTTCCATTCTAGTCCTCGGTCCTTCAAAGATTGTCTAATTTTGTCCTCCGAACGGACTCTGGGTCGTCCTGGGGGTCTGGATCCCTGGCTCTTTGTTTCCCATGCTTATCGTGGTAGCCGATCTTCTCCCATTCTGCAGACATGGCCAAACCATCTTAGTTGGGACTGTTCTACTTGGGTCTGCAGGGGGTGGGATTTTAGGCCTTGACATATCGTCTGGTTGCAGACCATGTCTCTTCTTGTTACTTCAACCACCTTCCTCAGTTACCTCATTTCTGAGGTTTGGATCTGGCTTTTGTGGGTTGTAGTCATTGCCCATGACTCTCATCCATATGTCAAGACTGGGACATAGGTGGAGCGGTATATAGCCATCTTCGTTTTCTTACCAACCTCTTTCTTGCTGAGGAATCCTCGATTTATGGCCTGAAAAAGTCTCCCAGCTGTTGCTTTTCGAGTGGCAACTCTACTTTGATGCCTCCCTTTCGGTCTATAATAGCTCCGAGGTATTTAAAGTGGTCGACCTGCTCCAGGACCTGTTCTCCCAGCGTAATCTGGTGTCTTCTTTCTTCTCGTAATATCACCATGTATTTTGTTTCAGAGCTGTTTATGGCCATCCCTCTCTTCTCCAGCTCTTCCTTCCAGACTTGCAGGTTGTATTGGAGATGTGCCTCTGATTTAGCAATCACGGCAACATCATCAGCAAATGCCAGCTCTGAAATACAGACCTGTCTCATCTTCCAGTACCCCACTGAATACTTTCTTGTTCTCTCCTTACATGCCTTGATGACATCGTCCATGAGGAGTGTGAAAAGATGAGGTGACAGGATGGTCCTGGACTCTTCTGACTTATGGTTTGCTGTCCTCGCATAATTTCTGCAAGACTTGTAGAAGCTCTGTATAGCTTGAATCAGAGGTGCTGGAATGTTCTTCCTTGCCAAACAGTCCCAAAATTGCTCCAGGAGACCCTGTCAAACGCCTTTTCCAGATCTATGAAACAAAGATGGATCTCACTCTTATACTCAAGGGCCTTTTCACTCAGCTCTCTGAGAGTGAAGATTAGGTCTTGAGTACTTCTGTTAGACGGAACAGTGGAACAAGAGAGGCAATATTTTGCCTAAGAATATTAGCAGAAAAATATACAGAGGTCCAAAAAAGTATGTATATGTGCTTCATTGACTATAAGAAGGCTTTTGACAGAGTCCATCATGAGAAAATAATTGAATGCCTCGAAGACATAGGTATTGATGGAAAAGATATAAGAATACTCAGTAACCTTTATTGGGAGCAAACTGCCACAGTAAGAACTGGAAGGAATTATTCACCATACATAGACATAAAAAGAGGTGTCAGACAAGGTTGTGTGCTGTCCCCCTGCCTATTTAATTTATACACTGAAAAAATTTTCAAACAGATACAGGAAATACCAGGACTGAACATCAGTGGAAGGTCAATAAACAACCTTAGATATGCAGATGATACCGTGTTGTTAGCTGAAAGCGAACAGGAGTTACAGGAACTAGTGAAGCAAGTGAACAGTATAAGTCATGAATATGGACTCGACATTAATATTGAGAAAACAAAAACTATGATAATTAGCAAAACAGACGATAAACCCACATTAAAGATAAGCGTAAATGGGGAAATCCTGGAACAAGTCAAGAGCTACGTATATCTCGGTCATATAATAACAGAAGATGGCAGATGTGAAACAGAAATCAAGAAGAGAATAGGAATGGCCAAAGCTACATTCAACAACATGAAACATATACTGACATCCAAACAGTTATCTCACAAATTAAAACTGAGAATCATAAAGTGTTATATATATTCTGCATTTCTGTATGGTGCAGAAACATGGACGATGAATAAGCATTTGGAAGAAAGAATTGAGGCTCTTGAAATGTGGATATATAGAAGAATGGGGCGTATCTCATGGAAAGAGATGAAAACAAATAAGCAGGTCCTAGAAAATCTAGGTATGAAAAGAGAACTAATGAGGGAGGTCAAAGTTCAACAGCTAAAATACTTTGGCCACATAAAAAGGCATAACACCTTGCAGAAGACCATAACAGAAGGGAGAGTTGAAGGCAAACGTGCAAGGGGAAGACAGCGCTATAAGTGGGAAGACAACATCAAGAGATGGACAGGAAAGAGTCTGTCAGAGTGCACCATCAAGACAAGAGACAGAAGACGTTGGAGATCCATTACAGCCAACCTTCGTTGTGGAGATGGCAACTGATGATGATGACTTCTGTTTGCTCGGAATCCGCACTGGACCTCATCCAAATGTGGCTCAGCCAGGCGTCGGAGTCTCTGCTCTAGGATTCTAGAGTAGATTTTACCAGGGACACTGAGAAGGGATATGCGTCTATGGTTTCCACATTGTCGATTGTCACCCTTTTTCAAAATTTGTGTCATGATGGCAATCTCCCAATCCTTTGCTATGGCCTTATTGCACCAAGCTGCCTGTAAGACCCTTAAGAGTAATAGGTAACCTGATGCTCCCATGTATTTAACCATTTCTGGTGTTATACCATCATGCCATGCTGCTTTGCCCATCTTGATTTTCTCCAGTGCTGCCTTCAGTTCTTCCATCTTTAAGTCAACTTCACTATCATTGGTTTTCTCTTCTGTGCTAGTGGTTATCATTTCTGATGCTTGACCTTGCTCACCATCAAGGAGTTCTGAGAAATATTCTTTCCATCTTTCCATTACTTCCTTCGGGGCAGTAAGCAATTTGCCTTGCTTGTCCTTTATAAATTTGAGAGGCCATTGTTTTTCCTTCTTCATGTTCTTTAGGGTCTTATAGAACAATTTCTGGTTTTCTTGCGCATCTTTTTCTAGCTTTTCTCCAAATTCTTCCCAGGACTTCTGTTTCGCTTCTAGCACCTTGTTCTTTGCTTCTGTTCTGGGTGTCACATATTCTCTATATTTCTCCATTTGTCCTGTTGTGTTTTTAGCTCCTAAGTATTGTTTCCATGCCATTTTTTTCTCTCTCATTTTCTCTTTGACTTCCTCTGTCCACCAAGGTGTCCTCTTTCTCTTGTTCCTAAGTCGGACTTCACCACATGCTTCTGCAGCAGCTGTCTTTATGATGTCCTTGAATTTAAACCAGAGGGTTTTCAAGTCATCAGGTTGTTCTTCTGTGTTGCTCACCGCTGCAGCAATAAGCCCCTGATATCTGGTCTTAATTTCTGGCTCTCTCAGCTTGTACGTCTTAATGCTCATTTCTCCCGTTCGTTTACGTAGTTTCTTGCGTGATGTTTAGCAGTTCTTAGGCTGAGCAACTCTTTCAGTTGTTCTTTTGATTGCAAGCAGGTAGTGATTACTTCCAATCTCTGGCCCCCTCCAGACTCTAGCATCCCGGACATATTTGAATGAGCTCCTCCTAACAATGGCGTAGTCGATCATTGACTTCTCATTCTTTGTTGGTTCACATCTAGTGTATGCATGGATGCGCTTATGGGGGAACTTTGTGTTTGTAATAAATTCCCCTAGACGACTGACATAGATTTCAGATTTACTGAAAGAATATTGTCAAGAGTGTGTTATAGTAAGACTGAGCATTCATCGTATGTATAAATAACAGTAAAAATAACTTTGTGAAGAAGAACTGAATAATTGAAATAAACAAAACTTCTTGTAAACTATAGTTAAAATTAAAGAAATACGAAGTTCACTTGGTGCGGCTAATCAGTGTTGTACATTTGTGATTTTCTAGTTAAATTGCTGTTGTAATCATATGTAGCTTTGTAAACAGACGTTTCGCTCATAATGGCAGAGTCCCAACACATCCATGCTATTTATCTTAATCTAGGCCGCGAACTCGGGTTTTCAGGCAAAGAACATTTTGACTTCGTGCTTACTTCGGTGAGAGAACAGAAAGAAAAATATAAAGAGGAAAAAGACAGGATGGAGGCAGAGAAAGCCGCACTCCGTGAAGAGAATGCCGTGGAACGCCAGGAAAGAAAACTGGCCAGAGAGCATGAAAAAAGCCAAAACAGAACACGAACCCGCGGAGAGAGAAAAGGAAAGGGCATTAACTAAGGAGAAGGAACGGGCCGAAAGAGCTGAAAAGGAACAGGAGACGACATTCGCAAAGGAACAGGCTGACTGAGCCCACGCTATTAGAATGAAGGAATCAGAGATTGAAGGAAGAAGAGTGGATTCTAGTTCTAACAATGGCAGGTCTTGCAGTTCTCAAAATAGCGAAGGAAATATTAGTGCAGTATCCTTCCAACTAGATGTCTATCATGAGGCTTCAGAAGAAATTGACATCTATCTCTCTAGGTTTGAATCCTTAGCAGCTACATATGGCTTGGAAAAAGGGAGATACAACATGAAGCTATTCCAGAGTCTGAGGGGATCTGCTTATGACATGTTTCTCAAGATGCCCACGGAAGAACAAAACTACTACGACATGTTGAAGAAAGATCTGCTTCAGCGTTTCGTGCTTAACGCAGAGACCATCCGTTGTAAACTCCGTGAGGCTAAAAGACAGAAAGATGAATCTTTTCAACAGTTTGCTACCAGGTTAGAAACGTACTTGGAGAAGTGGGGGTCCCTCAGCATCTTCGATGAATCCTTTGAAGGGCTGAAGGAGATGATTCTTATGGAGCAGTTCAAGGACTCGCTCATCCCTGACATGAAAAGGTTCCTGGCTGAGCATGCGGCCGAAACTTTTGAGCAGGTGGTACTATTTGCTGAAAGGTACCAGAGCGCCCAGTCGGAAGTGAATCCGTCTAAGAGGCGCCACCACGATTGTCACCCCAAACAGAAAGATCACACAGAGAATAACTCCAAAAGTACGGACAAAACTACACACAAAACAGCCCACCAACAGCAACAACAACCACAAGACCAACAGAGGCATAAACAGAGCAATTCAGCCCATGGAACTGGACGATATTGTAAATCGTGCAACTTTGACACGCATTTTACATCGGATTGTAAGAGGCCGAAATCTGGCTCTTATAATGTAACTTGCCTGATCAGGGGGCCGATAGGGAAACATGACCCCCAGGCATACGAACAACATCCTAGTTACCCTTCCATTACTGAGCAAGTAACCGTTGGCAACCAAACCATACGGTGCCTGTATGATTCGGGCTTAGAATATTCAGCTTTAGTTTGTCCATCTTTGGTGAAAGCCCACCAGTACACTGGTAAAACCGTAGAAATACAGGGGCCTCGGAAGAGTAAAAAGCCTATGGTACTTCCGGTCGCGGAAATTGACGTTTCCACCCGATATATTCGGGGCAAAATCAACGCCGCAGTGGTAGACCAGTTAGTCTGTCCTCTCATTTTAGGGAGGAAATATGTGTTCCTTGGAGATCCCTCAGGTGACTCCAGGCCGACAAAAGATAGATAACCCAGAACAAGCCTCAGCGGCTCCTGAGTTGTCATTTTTACACAGCCTGAATATTTCAGAGCTGAAGCAGGTACAAAAGGCCGATCAAACCCTAAGGCTTTCCTTTTCTAAGTTGTATGGTAATTACTCCCATACTCCTCAGGGAGCATTTTACCGGGAGAAAGGTTTGGTCTATAGACGGGTGGAGAATAAGAGGCAGTTAGTTGTCCCACTTCCCTTTCGTACCCGCCTCATGCAAGAAATGCATTTAACCCTACCCCATCCCATTGAAGGTTCATATGCCCTGGTAAGGCATATTTCCCTGAATTACTTCTGGCCAGGCATGCAACATGATGTTCCACAGTTTGTGCAAGATTGCTCTGTTAGCCATACCCCGCACAACCAGAAGGACGAAACTACGAAGAAAGAGTCTGAGCAGAGTTACCAAAAGTTGTCCAACAACCAAAGTTGGATAACTCGTACCTCAACTCGACATTTCTATATAGTAAAGCAGAGTTACGACGAGCGCAGATGGAAGACATTACTTTAGCGCCATACTCTGAACATAATCAGCTCAAAATGAGCCATACTTCAGCTGGAACTTTCCACAACGAGGATGGAATTATTTTTCGACGGATGAGGCAAGGGAAGCAACTCGTTGTGCCTCTCCTCTTAAGACCTTCCGTCATGAAACGTCGGCAGATAATAGAAAAGCATAAAGTAGTTGTAGGTTCCCTATGGAGCATGGAGGGAAAGATGAAAGAAAGGATGTACATTCTAGTAATAATACTTACAGTTTCAAGCAGTGTAAATGTCCCTATAAACATATTCACTTCAAAATTAATGTAAGTTGTCAAGCTTTAAACCAGTGTAAATGTCTGTGTGAAAATATTCATTTTAATTAACAGAAGTTTCAAACTTTTCAACAAGTGTAAATGTAAATGCAACATAAATGAATTTATATTGTGAACACTTTTCAAGCAGTGGAGATGTAAATGTAAAACATATTATATATGTACGTTTAACCTTTTCATTTAAATGTAATGTTAAGCAAAAGCAATTCAGTTTAAATGTAAAGCAAGTTTTATCCCGAGGGATTAAATTTAATTCTCATCCAGGGTAAATTCTGACATGGGATGGTAGAATTGAAGAGGGGGGCACATAAAGGTGTCGGGAAAAGGCCACACTCAGAAGAGCGTTTCGTTTCTATTTAAATTACCAGTTATTGGTGGTACCAGCAGAAAGTACTATCTCTGGAACAAAGTGAAGAAAGTTGATTCGTCTTACGAGGACAAAAGACAAAGAAAGTAGTCTACGTTACGGCCACAAGGCCTTCGTCAGGAAAAGAAAGAAAGTGAAGGCTAGATAGGAGACATAAGAACTTAAAGAAATATAAAAAAAAATAAAATAAAAATAAAACCTAGGTACTTCCCTGAAGGCGAAGCATGGCTGAAAAGGAAGTCTTTTTCAGCCATGCTTCGCCTTCAGGGAAGTACCTAGGTTTTATTTTTATTTTATTTTTTTTTATATTTCTTTAAGCTCTTATGTCTCCTATCTAGCCTTCACTTTCTTTCTTTTCCTGACGAAGGCCTTGTGGCCGTAACGTAGACTACTTTCTTTGTCTTTTGTCCTCGTAAGACGAATCAACTTTTTTCGATTTTTTTTCAAACCCACCCATTGTACTCCACGTCTTACCGCAGTTCCCCTCAACTTCCTCGAACAAAGTGAAGGTAGAAGTGGACTGACGTTTTGAGACGACATCATAAGAGGGTCTTATAGACAAATGCAGAACCATCTCAGCCGTTACTCCTTAACGTTCTGGGAACGTGCGGCGCCTGAACTTTGACCAGAGACGAGTGAGAGCAGAGTGAAAGGAACTGACCAAGCGGGAGAAGAAACTACTATTGGCAGCTAAGTGAAAATATCCACTGCCAAAAGTGACCTCCTTTATTCAGTTAAATCCCATCCAAGTGATGAAATTTTTTTCATAAATATTCAAATTATTTTCCAACTGTTAAAACTTAAAGTGATTATTAAATTTTATTATTTGTAATGTTACAAATTTAACTTCCATTTAATCCTTTTAAATGTACTACATGTTTGTCTCAGTCAAAGTTACTACACACACACACTCTAAACAGAGCTGTATATATTATAATAATAAATTCCACTGATTAACTCAGGGGTGCGGGCTTAACGAGCTAAAATAAACCATTGCTAAATTCTTCATAAAAGTGTCGGCAGATTATAGAATTAACGTGCTCAGCGACAGCCAGCATTGTTTTCGCTTATCTGAATATCTTATGAAGACTCCCATGTGATAGAAGCTTTACTACTCTTCTATCGACAATTCTGCCAAGAGTAATCTTGTGTAAAAATAGACTTCATTGAAGCCTATAATAGATGCTCTTGAGTTTTGGCCACTGTTAAACCACTACTACAAAGCAGGGGAGGCAATAACGTCACAATTGGGCGACTTGTCCCGGATTATAGAACCTGTCTAGTAATTTCCCTAGACTTACTTACTTAGTCGTTTTCCTTCTACCGTGAGGTGTAGAGGTTTGGAAGAGATAGCGCCAGACTATCCTATCGACTGTCTTCCTCCTGGACTGGTTCCATTCTAGTCCTCGGTCCTTCAAAGATTGTCTAATTTTGTCCTCCCAACGGACTCTGGGTCGTCCTGGGGGGTCTGGATCCCTGGCTCTTTGTTTCCCATGCTTATCGTGGTAGCCGATCTTCTCCCATTCTGCAGACATGGCCAAACCATCTTAGTTGGGACTGTTCTACTTGGGTCTGCAGGGGGTGGGATTTTAGGCCTTGACATATCGTCTGGTTGCAGACCATGTCTCTTCTTGTTACTTCAACCACCTTCCTCAGATACCTCATTTCTGAGGTTTGGATCTGGCTTTTGTGGGTTGTAGTCATTGCCCATGACTCGCATCCATATGTCAAGACTGGAACATAGGTGGAGCGGTATATAGCCATCTTCGTTTTCTTACCAACCTCTTTCTTGCTGAGGAATCCTCGATTTATGGCCTGAAAATGTCTCCCAGCTGTTGCTTTTCGAGTGGCAACTCTACTTTGATGCCTCCCTTTCGGTCTATAATAGCTCCGAGGTATTTAAAGTGGTCGACCTGCTCCAGGACCTGTTCTCCCAGCGTAATCTGATGTCTTCTTTCTTCTCGTAATATCACCATGTATTTTGTTTCAGAGCTGTTTATGGCCATCCCTCTCTTCTCCAGCTCTTCCTTCCAGACTTGCAGGTTGTATTGGAGATGTGCCTCTGATTTAGCAATCACGGCAACATCATCAGCAAATGCCAGCTCTGAAATACAGACCTGTCTCATCTTCCAGTACCCCACTGAATACTTTCTTGTTCTCTCCTTACATGCCTTGATGACATCGTCCATGAGGAGTGTGAAAAGATGAGGTGACAGGATGGTCCTGGACTCTTCTGACTTATGGTTTGCTGTCCTCGCATAATTTCTGCAAGACTTGTAGAAGCTCTGTATAGCTTGAATCAGAGGTGCTGGAATGTTCTTCCTTGCCAAACAGTCCCAAAATTGCTCCAGGAGACCCTGTCAAACGCCTTTTCCAGATCTATGAAACAAAGATGGATCTCACTCTTATACTCAAGGGCCTTTTCACTCAGCTGTCTGAGAGTGAAGATTAGGTCTTGAGTACTTCTGTTTGCTCGGAATCCGCACTGGACCTCATCCAAATGTGGCTCAGCCAGGCGTCGGAGTCTCTGCTCTAGGATTCTAGAGTAGATTTTACCAGGGACACTGAGAAGGGATATGCGTCTATGGTTTCCACATTGTCGATTGTCACCCTTTTTCAAAATTTGTGTCATGATGGCAATCTCCCAATCCTTTGCTATGGCCTTGTTGCACCAAGCTGCCTGTAAGACCCTTAAGAGTAATAGGTAACCTGATGCTCCCATGTATTTAACCATTTCTGGTGTTATACCATCATGCCATGCTGCTTTGCCCATCTTGATTTTCTCCAGTGCTGCCTTCAGTTCTTCCATCTTTATGTCAACTTCACTATCATTGGTTTTCTCTTCTGTGCTAGTGGTTATCATTTCTGATGCTTGACCTTGCTCACCATCAAGGAGTTCTGAGAAATATTCTTTCCATCTTTCCATTACTTTCTTCGGGGCAGTAAGCAATTTGCCTTGCTTGTCCTTTATAAATTTGAGAGGCCATTGTTTTTCCTTCTTCATGTTCTTTAGGGTCTTATAGAACAATTTCTGGTTTTCTTGCGCATCTTTTTCTAGCTTTTCTCCAAATTCTTCCCAGGACTTCTGTTTCGCTTCTAGCACCTTGTTCTTTGCTTTCTTCGGTGAGAGGAACAGCCTGTTCTGGGTGTCACATATTCTCTATATTTTCTCCATTTGTCCTGTTGTGTTTTTAGCTCCTAAGTATTGTTTCCATGCCATTTTTTTCTCTCTCATTTTCTCTTTGACTTCCTCTGTCCACCAAGGTGTCCTCTTTCTCTTGTTCCTAAGTCGGACTTCACCACATGCTTCTGCAGCAGCTGTCTTTATGATGTCCTTGAATTTAAACCAGAGGGTTTTCAAGTCATCAGGTTGTTTACTTCTGTGTTGCTCACCGCTGCAGCAATAAGCCCCTGATATTGGGGTCTGGTCTTTTCCAATTTCTGGCTCTCTCAGCTTGTACGTCTTAATGCCTCAATTTCTCCCGCAATTCGATTGTATAGAGGCCGAAATCATTTACGTAGTTTCTTGGTGAATAAATAACACAGTAAAAATAAATTTGGGGCCTGAAGGAGTAGCTTGGTACAAAAATTGACGTTCCACCCGATAATTGGGGCAAATATCAAACGCCGCAGTGGTAACAGTTTAGTCTTCCTTTTTAGGGAGAAATAAGTGATGTTTAGCAGATTGTGTTTACTTATTAAACCCTAAGGGGCTTTCCTCAAGCATTTTACCGGGAGAAAGGTTTCGGTCTTAGTCGGGTATAAGATGGCGACAGTCTCGCCTCATGCAATTTATGCATTAACCCTACCCCGAACAGGGCTTGAGGTTCAATGCCCTGGTAAGGCATAGTTCCCTTACTTTGAGGATGCAACATGAAAGTTATATCACAGTTTGTGTGCAAGATTTGCTCTGTTAGCCATACCCCGGCACCACCAGAAGGTCGAAACTACAAAAGAGTCTGTGCAGAGTTAAGCCAAACAGATGTCTAACCCAAAGTTGATTAACTCGTAACTCAGGAACATTTATAAATGCAGAGTTACGATAGAGCGCAGATGGAAGACATTAAAGAGAAAAGGCTAAAAGAAAATAAAAAGCATGGCTGTGACTCTTTTTCACAACGAGGATGGACGTCCGGGTATGCCTCTTCCCCTTTCAATATATTTCCGTCATATTAAAGATAATAAAAATAAAAACGTAGAGATTTTTGGATGATTGTACCATGTAGGTTGATTCGCTTATTCTTACAGACTGTTTCAAAAGGCATACTTTAACATCATTGTTGCTCTTGAAGCTAGAATCGAAGTATAAAAATGCTCAGTAATCATTGGTGTAAGGTACACTACCGCAAAGCAGGGGAGGCATATACCATTACAATCTTCGCAGGAGCTGTTGTTTTTTTATCAAAAATGCCCAAAGGAACAGTATAATTGCGTAGGTGAATTCTACAAATCTACCCCAATTTCAACCCAAAAATCAGATTTAGTAATCAACAGTAGAAACTATTTACTCATATAAAGTTACTGTCAAAATTTGTTTGAATTTATTTTCATTTATGATTCCCCATTTATACATTTGTGTCGAGACTGTCCCCAGCTGTCCCCTGCAAAATTTTTGGCCCGACTGGAATTAACATATAAATAATCAGCTTGTACGAAAATACACCTGGGATTCTTCCCTAGATGCCGTAAGTAACGTTATTTATTGGTTTAAACCAGAACGTATCATAAGTCAGTATAGTTTTAGATCTAGCTTACAGGCACAAACAGCTTATTAACCAATAGTCCAGGCCGGACAGGTAAAAACAAGCTACCTTCTGTGATAATCACGGCTATCGTTGGAAATTGACAGCATAAACTTGATAATAACCACAGTTAAGAGACCACTTTGTTACTTTTCTCACTCACTCATATTATGGCAGGTAAAAAAAATTTCACCGGATGGGCTGAACAGGAAAAAATTTATGCTAAAAACCCGAAATAAAAAAAGACACCTATGAAAGAAGTGGAAATTCTTAGTATTTGTTGGAGATGGCCTTTTAATTTTTGTATATCAGAAAAGTGATCACCATTTTCTTTTTCCGAACGTTATTTAAATTATCTATCTAATGACCATGCAATGTATATTAATCTCTAAACCATTACTGGCTACGTGACGGTATGGGGTCAGCCAAGTGTGAGATTCATGTGCATCATCGGGTTACTTCCCCACCTAATTTAACAGAAAGAACCAACAAAAAACTAGACTTAATTTAACTGTCATATCTACACCTTTCTGTGACCACCCTCTCAAGTTATCAAATTTCCCTATGGCAGATACGCCCCAGTGTACTTTTCCTACCTGGACATAGTTTTTTAGCGACAATAAACTCAATAAAAAAGTAAGGCATTAATTGTGGAGTAACCACATATGTCTCTCTTTTGTATAAAGAAGGAGTGAATATTTATTCTAATTTCTCTTTTTTTTTAATTTATGTTATCTAAATTATAAAAGGAAATAGGTGATTCCACAGTACTAGGTCAAATTGTTGAAGTGAGTGTTTTTGTGGTTAATATCTTCCTTCTTACGAACACTGATGGGCTTTTCTTGTTACTGAATATCTTCCAATACAAATTTCTTTATTAATAAACTAAAAAGCTTGTCATAATAACTGTGTTATATTGCAACATCAGTCAAATACAGTTCAATGTGAGGACTCAATAATGTTTGCTCCCGGCATGTCCTTCACTTTTCCACAATCAACAGTAATCTAACTTTTTCAGTTTTAATCAAGCATGTAAATACATAAAGCATTCTTACCACTAATTCAAAGAAATATGTCACAAATAACGTTGACTGGCAAAGAATATGGCCGCAGTTTTGCTCTGCCCCGTCCAGATAGTGAATTTAGTAGTTAATTTTACAATTATCACATCTGCTCTCAACGTAGTTGTTTGTATAAAATTTTCTAGTCAAATGGCAACGAGACCACTATGCCTTTTGCCAATATCTATTAGAGCCGACCAGTGAAAGCAGGCACTACTAAATCTTTTTGAATTTAGTTTGAAAAAACAAAACAAATTCCAAACAAACTATGTGCCTCGTAGTCCATTGGTCAGTCTGCGTTAGTTATGCCAATAGAAAAAGATGTTTAGTTTTAGTTAACACTTTCCTATCTCCCCCTTTTACTCCTATACTCTTATACCAACCAATAGGATTTGAATTACTACAATGCCTCTTTTTTGAAACTTGCGTCCCCAATAACGTTATGTGTAGCGAGCAAGAACAACAGTCTGTCCGTCCAAGCGTTTTTAGACATCTAGTATTTTCTCAATAACTTGGCTAATACTTGGACTACCATATTTTTTAAAACATATTTTTGCTCAGGGGACACTAAGCTATCCTACTATATGATTTTTATGGTCAGTTTCCTTATGGTTTAGATTTCCAGTTTTGTCACTGTCAGTCGTCAAATATAACTTTTACACAAGTCGGCCATCTTCCCCCCCCCCCCGCGTCTCTATCATTTCTCTCATTATTCAAATAACCAACTAGTTTGAGTGACGTCAGAATTTTACCGCTAGGAGGAAATGGAAAACTGTATGTGTGTTTGTCTCCGCTGGCTTTGTCCACAGCGTGTATATATTAAAGAGACCGCGTGCAGAGCGAAGAGGGTTTTTTTCAAAACATTGGTAGTGTTGGCGTTAATTATTACAATCGTCTCGTTCTACTACTGAGAAATGTCCGAATTATTACAAATTGTAGTGTTAAAGTTAACATATTACGTTAATTCAAACGCCAGTTTGGTCTCATAGTACTGGCAATTCGTTAATTATAAGCTTTTCCCCCGTTTCGTGCAGCAGATCGGCGAGATGTTAAAATGTTTATTGTACGATACGAAACCGAAACCAAAAGCGTGTTAGATTTTTACGGCGGGTCATTTTTTAAGCATTTCCACTGCACCAAAGGCAGCGCTTTACTGGCGTCGAAGATGAAAATAGTCAGACACCTGAGGGCTGGTGTATTTATTATCATAGGACTAAAATCTTACTGAAATAAGCGATTATCTCACAGATTTCGCTACACACCTCCCTTTCTAAAACATGCATCCAGTGCAGGTTATAATCTGTGAGATAACTTAGCGCAAATGAAGTCCTACATTTCTTTCTGATTTTCATCACACGGATGTCTACTCAAAAAATCTGCACCGACGTTCTGAGGGCCACGAATATATTCAATCAGAAATGAATATGGCTGTAATAATAATGACCATCTTAATAATCTGGCATTTCCATGCTTTGCTTGTGATAGGAATACAAGAGGTAAATGATCTGTTTGGACCACAAATGTCCTGCCATATAGATAAATCTGGAATTTTTTTAAAGCCCATATTAACGCCAAACATTCTTTCTCACTGGTTGAATAATTGTTTCCGCCTTGTTCAACTTGCGGCTTGCATAAGCGACTGGGTTCAATTCGCTATTTTGTGAGGAGAACCTTTGCAACAATGTAGCGCCCAGGCCCACATTGCTTGCGTCACTTCTCACGACAAATTATTGATTCAAGTCAGGCAATTGCAATACTGGCCTGCTTGTGAGTTTTTTCTTTTAACTCCTGGTAAGTGAATTCACACTGTGCTGACCAATTTATTGTATCAGGTTGTCCCTTTCGAGTTAAATCCGTCAGAGGAGCACATATAGAGTTAAAATGTTTAATGTACTTTTGGTAGAAACCACACAACGACACAAAAGATCGAAAATCTTTCTTTGTTTGTGGCCTAGGTGCTCTTTTCAGTTCCTCCAGATTCTTGGGGTCAGGGGTAATGCTACCCTGATGTACAGTATGTCCCGAGAATTCCAACTCTTTACACCCAATACAACATTTTGTTGGTCTAGCAGTCAAGTTAGCCTCTCTGAGTCTATCAAACAGCATATCCAAAGAGTTAACATATTCCTCAAAAGTTTCAGTAGCAATGAGGATATCATCCATGAAATTCGAGATACATGGATTTTTCAGGGGATCCAACAATTTTCGCATCATCCTAGAAAACACACTCGGGGCATTTTTCAACCCAAACGGTAGCATGTTGAACTCATAATGACCTTCCGAGGTGCTAAATGCTCAGGCTTTACTGGAATTTGATAATAGCCTTTGCTAAGATCCACCTTGGAAAAATATTTTGCCTTGTTCAGCCTGGCAAAAAGTTGAGTAGTATCAGGTAATGGATCCACCTGATCTTCTGTGACAGCATTCAGTTTCCTGTAATCTATGCACAGTCTATGTTCTCCCGATGGTTTTCGCAACAAAACCACACAGGAACTATAAGGAGACTCACTATGAGAAATAATCCCTTCTTGTAACAAATAATCTATCTCCTCTTTCAAAGCTTTTTCCTTAGCGAAAGGAATAGAATAAGGCCTCATACAGATGGGTGTTGGATCTAGTAGTTTCATATCATATTCCAACAAATTTATGTGTCCCGGCTTATCCGTTAACACGTCTGTATGTTTCTCCAGGACCTTTTGAATTCTCTCCCTCTGTCCTTTTGTCAGGTGATTACTGATCTTCACCTGTTCAAACGTTTCACTGGGCTTCAGTGGATATTCAACTGAGGTGAGAGGTTCATTTTTAATTTCGGTTGCAATTGACAAGGCCATTAAGTGTGTTCCTTCCTGGATTTGTCGGTCCAGATATTTCTTCAAAAGGTTCACATGATAGACTTTTTCCTTTTCCTTCTTGTCTATCTTATAATTTTTTCTGGATACCTTTTCCAAAACTGTATATGGACCTTGCCATCCGATCTGAAGTTTATTGTTGCTGCCTGGTAATAGAAAAAGCACCTTCTCTCCTACAGCAAGCTCCCTAGCCTTCGCTTTTTTGTTATAATAAGCAGCATGCTTTTTCCTGGCTTGTCTCAAATTTTCATTTGCCAGTTTCCAACTAGTTTTTAAACGAGTGGTCAGTTCGTTCACATATTGGTATGATGAGGTAACAGTCTCTTCTGCCTTCTCATCTGTCCACGTCCTTAACAAGGTTACATATGGACTTTTAATTTTTCTGACATATTTTTCATAATATTGGAAGCCTTGTGTTGAGGACGTTTCTTCCTTTTGTCATCACACAAGAATCTACCACTACCTATTCGTTTCCTGGGGTTTTCTCCCCACTTAGAGTTCCTTGTGAGAGATCTTCTCTCTCTTTTACCTTCACCCAGTTCACATAATTCCGACCGAGGGACTGTCGGCTTATTCTGGGGTAAAACCACTTTTTGTACTCGACATAGAGTTGCCATTTTAATACATTCAAGTGAAGACTGTGTGTGAAAAGGGGGTTCCCATTCCACGTTGTCTACTTTATTACAATTATTTTTATTTCCAGGCCTAAGTTTGCCCCGTGGCGCGTCTAGGTCCTGAACAGTTTTCCCACGTGTGGGTGTTCCCTCGTGAAATTGGAAGCAGTTCTCCACAAAATTCTCAATAACTATCTTTACATCTGGCCAATAATAATATTTAGAAACGTTTTGGCAGATGGTACCTATTTTCTCATGGTCACCAACTTTCCCAACATGTAAGCTCCTTATATGCCCTATATGCCTTAGGAAGTACCAACTGTCCGTGACCATTGGATCCAGTTCCGGCCTTCCTATATAACAATTTGTTCTTCATATAATAATCCCCTTTGCTTGGAGGTGTGTGGCATTTAGGTAATTTCTTAAAGCAAGGCTTGAGTGTCCTATCTTCAGCCTGTGCCTTCCTCATCTTCTCTGGATGAGTATTTATTGGCTCATCTTCCTCCTTTCTGGATTGTGAACGGGTCTGGGCTGCTGCCAGGACCACATGTCTCTTGGGATTCCCCAAGAAGACATAACGACATCCCAATATCAGAGGGTAAATGAGTGCGTCTATCACTGCTGCTCTGATTATCCCTTCCACATAGCGAGTTTTCACTGTTATCCTTGCAATGGGAAGTTTCATGAGTGGTAAATCCTTGGTCGCCCCTTGTATCTCCACTGTTTCTGTGGTATACTGATCCGGGTTCACCAAGTGCTTACTCACAACGGAATCAAAATCCAAACCGGTATCGTGAAGGCACCTAATTGTGACTCCATTACATACCACGTCCTCACATACTGGGGGATGGTAAGGTTCCTGCTGTCCAGTAGGTTTTACCTTTACTTCCTTTTTCCCCAACTTCATAGCAGCACATCCAGAAGGTTTCCTTGTACAAAATTTGGTGTCATGACCCTCTCTCTTACACCATTTACAATAGTATCTATTTTGATAAAGGGGTTTTCTTTCCTCATATTTCCTGTCATTGAACTGTGGGTTTTTATGTTTATTATCATTGCGTGGCCTATCAAAGTTTTGCTTAAACTTGTTTCCCTGATCTTTATTCTCAAATCTATTTGAGTTTTGTGGGGCCCTATAATTATCTACATGCTTCTTTTTAGCGCCAGCTACCTCTGCCTTGGCTGCCTGAAACCTCTCAGCAACATTACGTAACTCCCCCAGCCTCTCTGCACCCTGTTCCATGAGAAACTTTCTCAAGTCTGGAGCCATGGACTCTCTCAATTGCTCAATAAGGATCATTTCTTTAAGATCTTGGGTTTTCCCCAAAGCAGTCCATTTCTCCAAGTAAAACTCTAACCGTGCAGAGAACTGGTGATAAGTCTCACTCGACAGTAGCTTGGCATTTCTAAACTTTTTCCTGTAAAATTCACCATTCTTTTCGTATCTTAACAAAAGAGCCTGCTTTAACTTGTCATAATTGTCTTGGTCATCCCTGCTCATTTTGGAAAAAACATCATAAGCTGTTCCCCGAAGACCTTGGGATAACTTCAAGCTCCATCTTTCTTTTTCTAGCCCATAAGTTGTTGCTAATACCTCATACCTACTTAGATATGATTCATTATCATCATCTCACTCAACAAAATAATCTAAGTGAAACCCCATAGCTGAGTTGGAGGCCCCCTGACTAGCAGTAGCATCAGAGGTAGAGGGGCTGTGACCATTTTCAGGAGCATGGCCTTGCAACTCCAACTCCCTTAGTCGCAACTCATGCTCCCTCTGTAACCTTTTATCTTCTGCCTCTGCTTCCCTTTGCAGTCGTTTTTCTTCTGCTTCCCTTTCTAATTTTTTCTCCTCAAACTGGAGCCTCTTGATCTCAGCCTCTCTATCAGCCTCTAAGGCCCTAGCCTCCTTCTCAGCCTCAATTTGTAAACGTTTAATTTCTTTCTGAGCCTCTCTATCCAACTCTAATTTCTTCATCTCTCTGGCATCTTCTAACTGCATTCTCCTCTCTTCAGCTAACCTATGTTCTTCCCTAGCAATAAACTTATCACATTCTGAGGTGACATAGTCAATCAAACTTTGACCCTCCATGTTCATGTCTCTCGCAGTCTGCACAGCAGCAGAGCGAAACTTGGCCAAATCCGCCATCTGATAAATACTAAAATGTTCTACCTCAATTTCTAAAACAAGTACAACTTTAATTAATTATTCCAGGCTCTGACACTTCATCAATTCCCAAATCTTGGGCAATATTAATAATGGGGATTCCCTGGGTAAATAGAAATGTTGTTACAGCTAAATCCCAGAACAGGACCCTAATATATGTAGTACTAGAAGTTCCAATCCCGGACAAGCCTACCAATTTATGTAGCAAGTGTAATTTGCTGGGGAGGTTAAGATGTTATACCTAACAAGAAAGATAGTTGTGTCTGTGTCAACTGTGTGAGGTCAAGCACATGTAGGTCCCTGACTCTAAAAAAGATGATGATGATGATGATAAATATTATCAGGGAACCTAACGCTACCTCCCTAGATCTCACACAGTCCGTATTTTGATTCTAGTGGCTGGTGTATGATGTCTCTAGTGTCTAGGGGTGAAATGAAGATGATGGTACATCAACACAATACACTTTAACTCACTATAAGAAAATGAATAAGACTGTGGTTAAAGTTTTCATTAAAATTTGAATTTTTTTTCCTTTGTACAATTTAATCTGCCTGTCCCGCCATCTCTTTTGGACAGGTCTTTGAAAATGAGGAAATATATTTACATATAATGCTTTAACTAAAATTATGGACTCTTGGTACTATGAATGTAATATTATTATAGAGTTCCTGTAGGTGTATTCACAGACTAAAACTTTAATAGTTGCTAGTGAAAGTCATTGGTTATGAGGAGCTGTTGTTTTCATCATGCCCCATATAATTATGTTTTATTTTTATAAGAACCAGTTTATTTGGATGAAGTGTCAGATGTCCCAGCTGTTAACGTGTCACCTGGGATTCTAGGTATGACGATCATAAGTCAGTATAGATCAGCCCACACACACAAGCTCCTTCAGGCTATCTGATGACAGCATAAACTTTATAATGGAGACTTTTCTCTTCTCACTCACTCATCAGGTTTCCTGTCACCGGATGGTAACAGGAAATAAAAACCCTGTAATAAAAAGACACCCTGGCCTTTTCATATCTGATCACCATTTCTTATCCCTATATATACGTGACGGTATGGGGTCAGCCTCGTGTGCATTCATGTGCATCAGCCCCTAATTTATGACTCACACCTTTCTGTGACCACACCTCAGGTCCCTATGGCAGATACGCCCCTGTACTTTTACATAGTTTGCTTCAATACATTAATGTGGAGTAACCACATCTCCTTTGTATATGATTTTTCTTTTCTTTTCTAAATTATAAACGCTCTAGGCATGTTGAAGAGTGTTCATGGAACACTGAGGCTTACTAACATTTTCCAATACAAAATTATTAATATAAAATCATAATAATATGCAACAGTCAAATACAGTTCAATGTGAGGACTCAATAATGTTTGCTCCCGGCATGTCCTTCACTTTTCCACAACAGTATCTAACTTTTTCAGTTTTAATCAAGCATGTAAATACATAAAGCATTCTTACCACTAATTCAAAGAAATATGTCACAAATAACGTTGACTGGCAAAGAATATGGCCGCAGTTTTGCTCTGTCCCGTCCAGATAGTGAATTTAGTAGTTAATTTTACAATTATCACATCTGCTCTCAACGTAGTTGTTTGTATAAAATGTTCTAGTCAAATGGCCACGAGACTACTATGCCTTTTGCCAATATCTATTAGAGCCGACCAATGAAAGCAGGCACTACTAAATCTTTTTGAATTTAGTTTGAAAAAACAAAACAAATTCCAAACAAACTATGTGCCTCGTAGTCCATTGGTAAACTGCGTTAGTTATGCCAATAGAAAAAGATGTTTAGTTTTATTTAACACTTTCCTATCTCCCCCTTTTACTCCTATACTCTTATTACGCACCAGTCTTAAAATAGTTATATTATTTGTGCGTTCGATTGATTCACGCACTGACGTGCACAATGCAGTGTGAGTTGCTTTGGACGCACGGGTAACCTAGTTAGGGAATTCTGACGTGATGTTTTGAACGGGGCAGTTTGGACCATGTTTATGTCCGATATATATTTCTTGGATTTATCTGGCAAGTTTGAAGAAGCCATTATTTTGTAATGATATCTACTGGTATTCATGATGAAGCCAATAGTGGAAGTATCAAGTAAGTGTCGCCCCATGTCACATCGAATGTTTATTGAGTTAAATTAAAGTATCAGGCCGCTCCTAGTTTTGGTCTAGCGGGAATTCATCGTAGTATGTCATTCCTAGAATGGACAGACGGAGTCGTTAGCCCTTTTGAATTACCGTAGAGGGAGGATACCTACGAGTAAACGAAGTTAATTGATTTGTATGCTTCACATGTTTTTATATGCCGTATTTTCGTCAATGCCAAAGTCGTGGCATGGATATAGAGAGGTTAGTCAACACAGAACTCTAACCTGGTCGTATTGTCGTGGATGACTTTGTTTGGATTATATATATATATGCTACCTAAGTATCGTATGGAAAAAGTCTGGAATTGTTACAAGTATGATAAGAAGTATTGCTCCTTGAGAATGAATCCGTTGGCCATAAGATACGTCCTTGAAAGAAGGTCAACGGACTTGACTGCAATACATATGATATGGTAGAGGAAGTGACCCTTAGTCACTTGAATAAGAGGACTTAATTGTTAGAGAATCTTCATGAACTTGAAAAGTAATTATCAACATTTTTTGACGTATGACCCTTTTGCACCTGTAACTATGATCGTCTTGTTCCACTCCGTATGTGTCACGTTAAATAAAATATATGTACAGTCATCACAGACTTGTGTGCTGCCAGTAAGTGACCAGTTAAACACTACTTGTTGGAGTTCGTTTTGAAGAACATTTTCTGACATTTTTGTTCCTTTGCAACCATTCGCGTAATGAAGTTCTTTACCATTAGAATGAACACCCAACAGTAAATGGTATGCCAGTGTGGTCTGGAAATAAATAATTTCACAGGAACGTACTCAATCCAAGTATCGGTTGAAAAGAAGATTTGAACTTTCAAGGCGACAACATCTCAAACTTGGAACCTAGTGTGATGATGAATCAGAATCAACTTACGGTTACCAAATGCTCAAGGTCATCAATCAACCTCCACGTCAAGTTTTACAGTGACTGACTGCCTTGGGATCACCTATTCGTCATTATTACGTGCGAGCTGTTGTTATATACGCAGAGCGAAGTATTTTATCCTCAGACGTACATCCACGGAGACGAGGCACATTGTTTTTTCCCGGCACACGCGAGATGAGTATAACGTGCTTTCGTTGTACATTTTATTACTTTTAGCTGTGCCTTCTATAGTTATGTCCATCTTTACATTTTCCATGTTATATGTTGTATGTTGTACATTCGTCGTGGGAGGTAGGGAGGTTGATCTGACGAACGAGATCCATCTCGAAGCCAATTCGGGCTCTTCGTCAGACGTTCTGTAGGGCTCAACTTGTAAGTTTCAATTGAGCGATAATTCCGGTCCAAGGCTAGAAACCTTGCCGAAGTTCCGATCGCTAATTGTTCCTTATGATAGTATCTGTTTAGCTGTTTCGTCACGTTTACTTGTTGTTTTTGGTAGTTATTTTTACTCGTATTTAGTTTTATGATGAATTTTGTTTGTATTATGCGTCCGTCTCACCTTTCCTGTCGTTCAGTTTTTTTACAAAACCTATGTTTTTACACTGTGTTGTCAATTGTCCTGTTGAGTATCTGATCGTAGTTGTCATCGTAAATTTTTACGATATTCTATTTTAGTTACACATTTCTATTTTTGTTGATTTCTACGATTGTGTTCACTCGTCTTTGATTATCGTGTCTTGTCGGTAATGTTTCTATTGTCTTTCACGTTGTTGCTTTCATGACATTTCATTACATAAATTACTATATTGATTATTGATATATTTCATAACTATATGATAACAAAAGATACCGTTCTAGGACAGGAACGACGTACACTTGGCAAAGTAACAAGGTTAATTAATTTACATTGATTAATTATCATTTTATAAATCAAGAGTATTGTGACTACTTATAAAGCATAATGTATTCACTAGATTATTTCATTAAGCAAGCAAAAGCTCTTCAGATGGCTCCTGATGAAGCAAAAGCATTTGCACTTGCAGAATATAAGAAAGCTCAAGAAATAGAAGCCGAACAGAGAAAGCTAGAAACTTTAAGATTACAAAATTTGAAATTTGAGGCGGAGGAGAATGAGAAACGATTTCAGCGAGAGGCAGAACAGAAACAAAAGGAAATGGAAGAAAGAAGATTAATAGCTGAACAAGCCGCTGAATTAGAAGAGAAACGATTTCAGCGAGAGGCAGAACAGAAGCAAAGAGAGGCTGAAGAAAGACTTAAAATTGAGATGGAAAATAAACAAAAGGAAATGGAAAATAAACAAAAGGAAATGGAAGAAAGAAGATTAATAGCTGAACAAAATACAAAACGACTTCAGCTTGAGATGGAAGAGAATGATAAAAAACGACAGCATGAACTAAAATTAGCAGAGTCAGAATATGAGAGACTTAGGTTAACTCAGGAAGCTAATTCTCAGAGAACTTTTGAAAGCCAAACTTCATCCAGACATGATCATTTTAAGGAAATTCACCTTAAATTACCTAAATTTAATCCCCCGTCGGATGACGTAATATTTTTTCCTAGATAGATTTGAGGCCACTTGTAGGTCTTATAACGTGGATAAAACACTGTATTGCACATATTTATCCAGGTTACTTACTGGGGATGCTTTAGCAGTTTATCATACTACCAGTATTAATGAGAAGAATGATTATAATGCTCTTAGAGCCGCACTTCTGAAGAAATTTCAAATGACAGAAGATGAATACCGATTAAGATTTCGTACATTGCTACCGCAATCAAGCAGAAATTTCAGTGATTTTCTGTCACAAATACGACTAACCCTAGAAAGATGGATCGAATTATCCAAAATTGAAAAGTCGTATGAAGGTCTCTTCGATTTACTGATGCGCGATAAGGTACTATCGTCTGTAAATCCTACATTTCTCGCATTTTTACACGAACGGAAACCTTTATCTATGAAAGACTTAGAAGAACATGCAAAAAATTTCTGCACTGCTCACCCAACCATGGATCTAAGTAATGCACAGATTAAGAATGAATTGCCTGTTGCTTTTGCAGCACAACAAAACAATTTTTCACGAAATCGTTCCTTTAGTGCTGACAGGTATGTCAATAAGGGAAATAATTACAATTTTAACAATGATAACTTTTACAAAGGGAAGCAATTTCAACAATCTGCTCCATTTAATGTTTCTTGGAACCAAGCTCACAGATCGCGAGATTTTGGTAACAATAATTTTAAAAATAATCAAGGACATTATAATAAACAAAACTGGAGATCAAGATCTCAGGGTCCGCAAAACAGACAAGGTTCTTGGAATAAAAATTTTAAAGAACATCATAACTTTAATTATACAAATTATCGGACTCATCCAAATTTTAACTCAAGCAGAAACGACAATTATGGCAATTTTAATGCAAATAATCAAAATCGATCGCGTCGTAGAGATAGATCGTCGAGTAATACGGGTAGACATTCTAATGTCGCTTTAAGTGATACACAGGCTAACATTGAACAGGGTAAAGTAGCTGAAACTCACAATGCTATGTCTTGTTCTCTTGATTGTACCCAGGTGAAAGACTGTCCAGAATGCTCGACTCTTTTCCAGCCTAAGGCGATCACGACGCTGCGTTGCGGACATACCTTGCCTAGTCTACCTGTAGTCTGTACGGCCACTGCTGCGTCAGTACACCAGGGACAGGGCTCTCTTAAGTTTAACAAGGGATTTGTCAACAACATTTCATGCTCTCTCCTATTTGACTCAGGTTGTAGTACTGTGGGCGTCCGGACTTCGCTGATCAACCCAAGTTGTGCCACGGGCAGGGTTGTCAAGTGTGTGACTTTTGGTGGCACCGTTGAAACATTTCCCACTGCTATTATTGACCTTAATACACCATTTTTTTCAGGAAAGATCCAGGCATGTCTCCTTCCGAATCCAATTTGTGATGTAATACTTGGTCGCATACATGGTATTAAAGAGTGTACACCACAGCAAATTGCTGAATGGGAAGAGCGACATATTCAAACTGCAAATGCAGTAGTGACTAGAGCGCAAGCTACTAATATGTCGCATGATACACCTATTGAACCTACAGTTCATACCACTTGTGATGATGATGCTCCTATTTCACGGGAGTTGTTTGCAACATTGCAAAAGAATGATGATTCATTAAAAAAAAATTTTTCAGTATGTGAACAAAAAGAATACCAGCAACAAACTTGCAAAATCTAGACATGACTTTATACTTAAAAATGGGATTTTGGTTAGAGTAATACGGGAAAAGGATTCATCCTTATGTTATCAGATCTTAGTCCCATCCTCTATGAGATCTCGTATATTACGACATGCGCATGACTCGCAATGTGCGGGCCATATGGGTTTTTCGCGTACCAAATCCAGAGTGCTTTCGGCATTCTACTGGCCAGGCGTCCATAGGGACATCACTCTCTATTGTCGGTCCTGTTTGATATGTCAGGAAGTTAAGGTACGGGGTCCATTTCATGCGGCTCCTATTCAAGCTGCGGACATCCCGATTAGACCATTTGATAAAATGGCTATAGACATTATTGGTCCGATGCTTCCATCTGCTAGAGGGCATACGCATATTCTTACGTGCATTGATATGTGCACTCGTTGGCCTGAGGCCATCCCTCTCAAGAACACTTCATCTGCCAGTGTAGCAGAGGCATTGATGTTAATCTTCTCACGCATTGGTTTTCCACGGAAAATCTTGTCGGATCATGGGGTTCAGTTCATTTCTGAATCCATGTCTCAAGTTATGAAGACATTAGGTATAGACAGATCTCTTAGTTCTATTTATCATCCGATGTCAAATGGGTTAATTGAGCGTCTCAATAGGACACTCAAGCAGTTGTTGGGTAAGATGACCCAAGACCATCCCCAAGACTGGGATCGGGTCATACCCGCTGCTCTGTTCGCGTATCGCGAAGTACAAAATCAAGCCACGGGGTTTTCTCCATTCCAGCTAGTTTTTGGCATGCAACCACGCGGTCCGATGTCGTTAATCCACGACTTATTAGTTGACGAGAATATTGAAGAGGAAACTCAATCCTCTTATGAGTATGTGATCTCTCTGAGAAAGAGAATCATAGATGCTTGTAGACTAGCTACTGCATCATCCGAACAAGCCAAAGAAAAAGCTCGTCTATTTGCAAACAAGTATAGACGTCTTCGCCAGCTTATTCCTGGTGACGAAGCTTTTGTATTACTCCCTGCGCATAACAATCGTCTTTTAATTACCTGGAGAGGTCCTTTCAGGATCATCTCAAGAATATCCGATGTCGACTACATCGTTGATGTTAATGGTAAACATAAAACCTTCCACATTAACATGTTGAAGGAGTATTACTCACGTCCTGATTATCTACAGTCAGTGTTCCAGGCAACTGACGATCCTACACCTCCTATTCAACACTATTCTAGTTTGTCAGTCATCCAAGAAGAAGAATCTTCTTTCGATGATGTACAACTACCAATACCAGTTGTACCACTCCATTCCACTGAGAAATGGAATGATGTTACAATCTCATCTACTCTTTCGGCTGATCAACGTCAGCAAGTCTCTAATATTCTACACTCGTATGAGGATGTCCTCACTGACATCCCAGGTCATACGTCAGTCATCCAACATGACATTATTCTGACTGACGATACGCCTATTCGAGTTCGCCCATATCCTATCCCTTTACACTTTCGTGATAAGGTTGATAAGGAATTGGATGAGATGCTTCAATTAAATATAATTGAACCATCTTCATCACCATATTCTTCTTCTATGGTAATCATTAGGAAGAAGGACAACAATATACGTCTTTGCGTAGATTACAGGAAATTAAACAAAGTTACAAAATTCGATGCGGAACCGTTACCTCTTTTAGACGACTTATTGGAGAAATTATCTCATGCCACATTCTTTTCGAAATTTGACCTTTCAAAGGGCTATTGGCAAGTGCCACTCACTCCTAAAGCAAAGCCATTCACCGCTTTCTCGACGCCACGGGGTCTTTTTCAATGGAATTTTATGCCATTCGGATTAATGAATGCGCCAGCTACCTTTGTACGCATGATGCGCCGCATATTGTCTCATCGTCCCGATGTCATTACTTATATAGATGACATCTGTCTTTTCAGTGACTCTTGGGATGAACATATTCATGGATTAAAAGCTTTACTTTCTACCTTACGGGATTATAACTTAACAGCGAAACCTTCAAAGGCTTTTGTCGGTTTTCATGACATCTCATTTCTGGGTCACCGCATAGGTCATGGTTTCATGTATACAGAAGACAGTAACGTCTCTAAAATTTTAAACATCTCGGCACCTAAGACAAAAAAACAAGTTAGATCTCTTTTAGGACTAATACAGTTCTATTCAAAATTCATCCCTCATTTGTCTACTATAACTGCACCTTTTTCGTCTCTACTGAAGAAAGGCACATCTAATGTAATAAAGTGGTCGCAGGATCACCAAACGGCGTTAGACTATATAAAACGATTTTTTTCAAATGAACCTTTTTTGAGGTTGCCTAACAAAAATCTCACTTTCATTCTTCGCAGTGATGCATCTTCTTACGCTATTGCTGCAGTTTTGATGCAGGAATATAACGGCACCTTATTTCCGGTGATGTACGTGTCCAGAAAACTTACGGAGAGCGAACTCAAATACTCCGTTCTGGATAAAGAGCTCCTCGCATTAGTATGGGCAATCACAAAACTGGAACGTTACCTCCTC
This sequence comes from Oreohelix idahoensis, assembly GCA_024509875.1. Classification (NCBI taxonomy): domain Eukaryota; kingdom Metazoa; phylum Mollusca; class Gastropoda; order Stylommatophora; family Oreohelicidae; genus Oreohelix; species Oreohelix idahoensis. The sequence goes on along the minus strand of JAMPIV010002749.1, from coordinate 147,926 downwards.
GGCTCACACTTTGTGGTGGAATCTGACCAAAAAGCTCTTACCGCACTGAACACGAAGAACGTTAAATCATCGAAGTCAGCGCGTTACGCTATAGCGCTTCAACCATTCAATTTTGAAATACGAGCTATTCCTGGAGTGAAGAATGTGTTCGCAGACTGTTTGTCGAGATGCCCAAGCGAACTTGTCGAAACTAAACCACTTCCAGATGTTGAAACATCCTCACCGATAACATGAATAACTTTGTACATTATCATTGATTGTACATCTATAAAGACTGTTTATATAACTGAAGTATTCGTATAAGTATAACTTTCAGGATATACTTACTTATAGATTATAACATTACTTCTTGTGTAGTAACATTTTATTAGTACGGGAACATTGATACTATAGTAACGTTTTATTAGAACGGGAACAGTGGTATTAGAGTAACATTTTATTAGTACGGGAACATTGGTACTACAGTAACTTTTTATTAGTATGGAAACATTGTTAAGAGCGACAAATATACATTTGTTATTCCTATGGAACATATTACACTACATATCGTGTTCGAGAATATATTTTATCGTGTATGGAACATTGAGAACATCGTCTCGTCGATTACTAACTAGTTGTAACTGAACATTGACATATTGATAGTGATATTGGAATTACTTAGAATATATTAGTAACTGGTTATTTGTTAGTAATTAAGAAATATATATATATATTAGAATAATTCAATTTAATCTATTTAATTGATTATGGATCACACACATACTAACTTTCTTAGTTGTCACGTAATACCTGCATTCACGGGTCTTAGTTATGATATCTCACTGTTAGATCACTAGTCAACCGTACTAGTGTTAGAAAACATTAAGGGTGTTGATTCTTAAAGTGTTTAATTTTGCATTGCTTCATTTTTGCACATTGTATTTTCAATTTTTCTGTTTTATTGATTCTCTTGTCATTGATCATCATCAGTGTTGCTGTTCATTTTCATTTTTGAAATCATATGTTTCAAATTTTTTTTTTTTTTTTGAAAACTTAGTTGAATTTTATTATCATCTTTTTTTTTATGGTTTTTTCATTTTTCATTTTCAACTTGTTTTTACTTCGAATATTACCACATCGTTCCAAAGTAGGTCGAGTGTGGATGTGTGCTTTAATGCATACTATCATTTAGTTATATTGATTTCGTTTAATATTCTTTTCTTAATATGGTATAACTTTATGCATTTCATATATCTTGTGGTAGTTTTGACTCACCTCTCTCGGGTACTAAGTTCAAAAAAATTAATAGAATTAATTTTTTTAAGGGGAGGTAATAAGGGAGCTGTTAAGTACATTTATTACCAAAAAGGGGGTAGTCTTCGGTCCTGCCAAATGTACACACCAGTCTTAAAATAGTTATATTATTTGTGCGTTCGATTGATTCACGCACTGACGTGCACAATGCAGTGTGAGTTGCTTTGGACGCACGGGTAACCTAGTTAGGGAATTCTGACGTCATGTTTTGAACGGGGCAGTTCGGACCATGTTTATGTCCGATATATATTTCTTGGATTTATCTGGCAAGTTTGAAGAAGCCATTATTTTGTAATGATATCTACTGGTATTCATGATGAAGCCAATAGTGGAAGTATCAAGTAAGTGTCGCCCCATGTCACATCGAATGTTTATTGAGTTAAATTAAAGTATCAGGCCGCTCCTAGTTTTGGTCTAGCGGGAATTCATCGTAGTATGTCATTCCTAGAATGGACAGACGGAGTCGTTAGCCCTTTTGAATTACCGTAGAGGGAGGATACCTACGAGTAAACGAAGTTAATTGATTTGTATGCTTCACATGTTTTTATATGCCGTATTTTCGTCAATGCCAAAGTCGTGGCATGGATATAGAGAGGTTAGTCAACACAGAACTCTAACCTGGTCGTATTGTCGTGGATGACTTTGTTTGGATTTTATATATATATGCTACCTAAGTATCGTATGGAAAAAGTCTGGAATTGTTACAAGTATGATAAGAAGTATTGCTCCTTGAGAATGAAATCCGTTGGCCATAAGATACGTCCTTGAAAGAAGGTCAACGGACTTGACTGCAATACATATGATATGGTAGAGGAAGTGACCCTTAGTCACTTGAATAAGAGGACTTAATTGTTAGAGAATCTTCATGAACTTGAAAAGTAATTATCAACATTTTTTTGACGTATGACCCTTTTGCACCTGTAACTATGATCGTCTTGTTCCACTCCGTATGTGTCACGTTAAATAAAATATATGTACAGTCATCACAGACTTGTGTGCTGCCAGTAAGTGACCAGTTAAACACTACTTGTTGGAGTTCGTTTTGAAGAACATTTTCTGACATTTTTGTTCCTTTGCAACCATTCGCGTAATGAAGTTCTTTACCATTAGAATGAACACCAAACATTTAGATTTTCAGTTTTGTCACTGTCAATCGTCAAATATAACTTTTACACAAGTTGGCCATTCCCCCCCCCCCGACCCCCCCCTGTCTCTATCATTTCTCTCATTATTCAAATAACCAACTAGTTTGAGTGACGTCAGAATTTTACCGCTAGGAGGAAATGGAAAACTGTCTGTGTGTTTGTATCCGCTGGCTTTGCCCACAGCGTGTATATATTAAAGAGACCGCGTGCAGAGCGAAGAGGGTTTTTTTCAAAACATTGGTAGTGTTGGCGTTAATTATTACAATCGTCTCGTTCTACTACTGAGAAATGTCCGAATTATTACAATTTTTAGTGTTAAAGTTAACATATTACGTTAATTCAAACGCCAGTTTGGTCTCACAGTTCTGGCAATTCGTTAATTATAAGCTTTTCCCCCGTTTCGTGCAGCAGATCGGCGAGATGTTAAAATGTTTATTGTACGATACGAAACCGAAACCAAAAGCGTGTTAGATTTTTACGGCGGGTTATTTTTTAAGCAATTCCACTGCACCAAAGGCAACGCTCTACTGGCGTCGAAGATGAAAATAGTCAGACACCTGAGGGCTGGTGCATTTATTATCATAGGACTAAAATCTTACTGAAATAAGCGATTATCTCACAGATTTCGCTACACTTCTAAAAATGTTAGAGATAACATTGATCTGTTACTCACAAATCACCTGTCTGTTAAAAGTGGATTCGTTTAAATTATTATCGGATGTAATAGTTGTGGTCGTTATACGAAAACTTAGAAGAATGATTCAGGTGTCACGAAAATAGAAGAAAGCAAAAAGTTAAAGTTCTTTAAAAAAAATTTTGAATTGAAAAGAAAAATAGAAATCGAAATTAGACAAGTAAAATATTTCGAACACATAAAAAGACATAACACCTTCTATTATGGACTTCAGTTTGAGGCACACGAGCTAGAGGAAAATAGCGCTACAAGTGGTAATATAACATCAGGAGATGGGAGCCGCGCTGGTGTAATGGTTAGCACTTTGCGCTGGCGATCAGGTGTTCAAGGTTCATGCCCGGGCGTGGGCATTTGAAGAGGTGTCATCGACCGGGATTTTGACTGAATAACCTGAACGGCTCCTGAGATAAACCCTCTGTGGATGGGAAGGAGCGAAGCTCCTGACCGGGTTGGAAGGAAAGTCCACAGGCTCCCCAGCCTCGCAATGACATGTCATTGGGCCGAAGGGCTGAAAGCCCAAGTGCCGCTGGTTCGGGAGATGGAGAGGAAAGTGTGCATAAAAGTGTACTATCTCGACAAAAGGCAGACGTAATTCGAGATTCATTGCAGACAACCTTCGTTGCGGAGGTGGCAGATGATGCGATCAGCCTAAATTACCACTACCACCACTCCCATTTCCTAACTTGGTTTAACTGTCAACTGCCCACGAGTTACAGAATCTCTCGATCCAATTAAAATGAGAAGAAACAGCCGCTCCTATTTCGAGTAACGAAGTTCTAGAGATCTGACCACTTTCCTGAAATGAGCACTGGACACTTGGTGAACGGATAAAAATCTTCCACTAGAAGTAAATGCCAGGAAATTCTTAACTCTTTGACCAAACCAGGACTGGCCAATTAAGGACCAAAAGACAACCATGAGGAGATAACTCGTGAGGCCGAATGAACAAGAATTAAGCGATCACGAATTCCCAAACGAGACTGGATTCGACCGGAAGTCAATGTCAGGTTCTGAAGACAGTAATGGTAACCAAAAAAGACAATGTTCGTCTTGTAATTCCTGGTCATTTTAATCGTTCTCTGAGACAAAATCGGATTCAAGATTATCATCCTCAAAAGTATTTCTTTCTTTGTGCGCCGGTTTTTTTGTTTCTGCCTTCAATGTCCAAAATTCCTCCTCCCCACTCTCTCTCTCTCTCTCTCTCTCTCTCTCTCTCTCTCTCTCACTCTCTCTCTCCCTCTCTCTCTCTCTCTCTCTCTCTCTCTCTCTCTCTCTCTCTCTCTCTCTCTCTCTCTCTCTCTCTCTCTCTCTCTCTATATATATATATATATATATATATATATATATATATATATATATATATATATATATACTCGTATTTGTGTGTAATTATTATTGTCAGCGCGTCAAATGATTTCCTTTAAGAAGCACGTGTGTTTTAACCTTTTTCCTTGAATGGTGTATATTCTTCTATCACCTCTGTCGTTTTTATGTCTCTCTACTTTTTCTCTATCACATCTTTGTCATCTTTAATACTATTTTTCTTCTCTCTACCAGTACTTTCTCATGTCTCTGTCATCTCTCAACAATATCAGTATGATCTCTCCATCACTTCTCCAATATCTTTTTTTTTTCACATCACCCATCCCTTAACAACTCTCTATCATCCATCCACTACTTTTATCTCTTACCTACTATCTTTTCACCATCGCCCTACTACCTCTGTGACATCTCCCTAATGCGATCTGTCATCTTTGCTTTGTGGTTATCTTTACAGTGAAGTATCTAACATTTGACTTTCTTACGGCAGTATCTGCTGTGGAATTTCCTTAACCTTGTTGTCCTAAGATGACTATCAAATATCATGAACAATGTTGCTTTTATTTTGTTGTTGTTGTTGTTTAACTAGGGCTGCTGAGCTTCTTGCTCTTTTGCAGCCGATACCAAGTTGAAGACTCCTTGAAATTATCAACACTGTATATCTAGGCTGTTCCTGTGGCTTTTCTGCCATTCCGAAACGTGCTGAGCTCCAGTTTCTCCAGCTTCGCTTGTATTTGAAAGATCATCACATCTGGTCTCAAACTAGGAGTATGAAGCGCGTTGCGCACTGTGCATTCCACGTCAACCAGGGGGGCTTTCCAAATATACAGAGCTCAAATATTGTGCTTGATTCTGGGCTCTCCCAAGGAATTGTCACGTCCTACACAGAGCCACTTCTCAGCTCCCCCAGCATATCATTGGGTCCATAGTGAGATCCTCCTGTATGCAGGCAACCAGGTAAACGACAGAGTTACGTATGTGACTCAAGTGACACCTCTAAACATCAATGTGCAATGCTGAGTTCTCAACAAATTTCACCACAGGGTATAACCCTGAAAGTGTGTGAATTATTTCAATAGTCATTAAGGATGTAATTAGCCTCACAGAGGTTCACTTTCACATCTGTATACTTAGAACAGGACACAACCAACTCCGCAGCCACATGTATACAAAATTCGAGATTGGCAATTCAGCCATGTGTACATGTGGACAGGCAACCCAGACTGCGGAGCACGTACTTCAAGATTGCCCCGAATATGATATATTGAGGCAAATACACTGGCCCAGAGAAACAACACTGGAAGCAACACTATACGGACCTCTGTGTGAACTACAAAAGACAGTGAAGTTTATACAAGAAACAACATTGCAGATATAGACAATATATTTCAAGCGAACGAAAGAAAAGAAGAAGAAGACATCTGTATACAATAGTACTGTACTTTGCTGGTGGTCATGTAGGGATGACTCAAGTTATGCCTCCATGCATGTACTTTAGTTTTGTTCGTTTCAAGCATTTCAATTTTTTTTTAATTTTAAGTAGAAGGAATCAAATAAGTTATACTATCACCCAAAGTTCACGCACTGTGTTCACACTGCAGGAGATTATAACGAAACGAAATAAACGATTGCTAAGTCAACCGAAGTAAGGAGTAGGTTTTCCAACCAGGCCTGTACAGTAGCCACAATGGCTGACTCCATGGAAATGCTGGTAAACGATACTCATACGAATGGCGGGGTAAGCCGGCAATCTTTCAACATCCTTATGTAAGGAAAAGACAAACAAGCAAAATGTAATTGGTCAGATTTTGTTTACTAAAATCGGGCTTGAAATGTTAAAGTAAAGACAGGAAATGGCAGTGGAATCTAGAACAAATTATCAGTACCCAAAAAAAAACAGTCATGGACCGCATCTAACCCACCTTTGACATGTAAATATGTGTGTATGACCTAAACATGTCCTTTAAAGTATTTCTCATAATGTCGTGTCTTTTTGAAGTTCATGTTTTTCTGCATATAATGTTTATGGTCTACATCTTTTACCAACACTTATAAATCACTACAATCAACAACAACAACAAGAAAAACAGACAGTATGTGAAAGGTGATCTAATAGTGGGAGTCTCGCTTTTGCTACATATTTGCTCCTTCTTCTTTCTGTGCGTATCAAGTGACGGCTATTTCATGACATCTGGGCATCAATAGAATAACTTTCTCGCACCTAATATCACCTTTGTAGAACGTATTCCTGAAAGAATGTCTTCCAAAAACTGCATCTTTTATTATCCGGAGAGACCAGCGCTTTACCCATTCTGTCAGTCGGATGCCTGCATGAAGTAGAGGGATTGAAGTGGAACTGATGGCAAGAACGAGAAAACAAAAAGTTCCGTAAGGGGAAGACGATGGTGCTGGCTAGAACTAAGAAAATCTGTTGGTGGTAGTTGCATGGTAGTCCTTACTCTGGTATCCCCTGCGTAAGAAAGGTTAATGGAGACAGAAAGACACTTTGGTAGTGAACCTGGGACCAGACATGAGGAGGACAGGGAAGACATGAAGGGACGTTGAACAGATGGCACAGAACGGAAAGACCTGGCATGCATTTCTTGAAGCCCTTGTGGTTCTTAGGGGGCCGTTGTCTAATAATGATGATGATATAGAACGAAATAACAATGAAATTTTAAACAGCTGTCAAAGGTTGCCATCCCTTGCTCTGCAGCAGTGGTTCAACAGTTGCCCAAAATCTAGAATATCTAATGTGGGTCTTCTAATGTGTCTACCTTTCCAGAAGATTACTCTTGGCAGAGTTGTAAACAGAAGGACAATAATGCTTCTACCTCAAGGGAGTGTTCACAAGATATTTCAGAATTCAAGAACAATGCTGAATGCGTCTGAGCACGTTAACTTTTTATCTGACCCGCCGCGTTTTTTGAAGATGTATATTGTATGATTTAGCTCGTTCAAGACCCCAGCTGATTTAATTCAGCTTTAGCATTTTAGCAATTAGTCGGGTCTCCTCGTACTGGTACTACAAACTCAGTAATTGAGAAATCTTAGACTTCTTGCTCAGGAGAATAGTCTTGGCAACTTAAAACAGATGCCTCGAACATACGTCTGGGATATTATTTCTATTTCAGAATCCTTTTGTGACTTGTGAGTGGTCCTGTAGAATTCCCGGTTCCGTATTAATATTGGCGAGTTTTCTACTGATGTACAGAGATGCTCTTAGTACTTTTTTCCGGTCCTGTAAATTCGGAATCCAACTCTATTCTTTTCTGTGATAAGTTCCGAGCTGTCTACGTTGACAATTTTTTGGAATGCAGTGCCATATGTCATACTTTTTCTACGTTATATCGTAGATTCCCGGCCCTCTCTTCCACCTGGTGTTTTCTGACAAACTCCCAATCAGCGCGATTGTTTATCGGCGCCTCAAATGCCAGCCAATACATTCGAAGTACATGTTATGAAAACTTCTCCTCGTGTAGTATTCTCCGTGCGTTTGAAAAATTCAAATAGTCATAGTCCATATATGGAGCTGCGATATCCGTAAAAGGTTGTCAAAGTTGACTTATACTTCCTGCTCACTCTTCTAAATGTCTTCCGAGATTGCGTTTATCTATAATCACCTGTCCCAAACAGTCGACTCGGAAGTGTGATAAGGGTGGATTTGAGCTGAAATGATAACTTGCCACCCCTATCGACACCTGGTATTAAAGTGCAAGATGTAGGTGTCTTCTCTGATTTAGAATGTTGCTGTGTGTGTTGCAGTAGAACAATTCACAGGGTACACCACAGGCAACATGACGTGTAGAGTCATAGAAATGGTAACTTCGCTTTAGTTTTATATCATTTATTGCACGCCACAAAACAGTCATGATATTTATGTCATCACCAGCATAGTATAACGAATGCAGCATTCAAAATCATATTAACTGATAGTCATGTAGGATTCAATACTCAATAGTTGTATTGTAAACAGATATCATAAAGTTCTGGTTCGTGAAGCTGTATAAATAATATATATAACTTTTGCAACAGTGTCAGCTGCAGATCTTCAATGTTCATAGACAATAATAACTGCTCCCTTTCTGATGCTAGCAGATCAGATGTATACAATAAGTCCGTTTACTGTCTGCACGTGAATAGCATACTGGGCATACAGGTCAAACCGACCTTTATAACGTTTCTAAGTCTAACCATCTGACTTGGACGTGATCTCTGATATAACGAATCCTGGAACACAGACAATAGTCTTGTTGGTCTAGAGCGACCCATATATATATATAACTAGTTCAGGTATAAAGATACCGGTGGCGAAAAACCTAGTCAAAGTACCTCTCCATTTTGAATCACACAGGCGAGCAAGGAGCGACAAAATGACGAACTTCTAGATGATAGCAAAAAGTTCGCTACAAGAGGAATTACCTTTCTTCGGAAATCAACCACGAACATATGCCTCCAGGCAGGCTTGAATAATACTGGGAAATAGTCTAGTTAGCTAACTAACCCACAAAGACAACGTATTTCCCTCAGAAAATCACAAGATGCAGGTTGCGTCCGCTCGCTACTCAGACCATTTCTAAACTGCCCAGCTGGGCGGAACACACAGAACGAACTCCCAGTTTTTGACATGCGCAGAACTCATCTACGTGAGTATCAATTCACACAAAGCGGTTCTAAGAACATTCGAGATAAAAGTCTTACACAGTCGCGCCTTTTATGGTCATGAACAGAAGCGCGTTATTTGTGCGTAACAAAGTGATTATGCAATCTTAAACAAACACTTCATGCTCGCATCTACCTGGAGTGAATGTGGTATTAACGTGTTTTAGTGATTCAATTAATCTCTCAGGTATGGGCGATACGCTTGTCTGGCCCTGTCATGCATCGAAGCGTGAAACGTGAACAATGACAGTAGGGAAGAAGAATCTGCTAACAATTGACTAATGCACTTAATTCAGTACGCACAACAAATGTAGTTCAATATTGCTAGAGAGGAGAAGAGAGCGCACAAGTTATGTCACAACAGCCATAAAAAATTACAAGAATATAGTTATGAAAAGTACAATTATACAGATTTAACAAAGAGGATCAATGCCGTTTCTAGGATTGCTGGCGCCCACGGCGACCTATAAAATATTTTAATCTTATTATTCTGAATTGACAGCACGAATTAAAATAGTTATGCTAAACGTCATAACCACGTGGATGACTAGTTGGCCGATCATACATTATTTCCCTTTTCAATCTTTATGGAGCATGGAGCCACCACTGTAACTGTCCTCTTTTCAGGAAGCCCGGCCAAGCATTCACATGCACATGCAGCATTTAACTATTTTGTTACATAAGGATATTGTCAACTTGATGCATAACGTCATATTAGTTGCCTTGCACGACATGCCTGAAGGGACAGTGGTCTGTTCTTTCTGTGTTTCATCAAAGCCCCCCCCCCCTCAGAGCTACTCGAGGCAGTTAGGTGATGAGTAATAATGATGTTTTTAAATGATTAACCACATTAATTGATGTCTGTGTGACGGTCTTCATCTCCCCTGCTCCGTGGTAGCGGTCCAACAATGGCCAAACGTAGAGTATAAACATGAGGGTATTCACAGGTATCAACCTTCTCTCCAGATTACTCTTGGCGGAGATATAAACAAAAGAATGATGATGCTTCTATTCCAGGGGCTTCACAGGAATGTGAAAAAAATCAAGCATGACAACGGAGATTATCAAAGCCGTCATGAACGTTTTATCTCCCTGCCCCTTCTGTGAAGTGAATTTTGCAGGTATTTATTTTTTTTTTAACCTATAGCTGAAGGTGATTCAGCATTTATTAATTGTTTAGTTCTATATGTTTAGGTTACTTAACACAAAATGAGTCAAACGGGTGCAGACATACTTCACCTAATAGTGATTAATCCAACTATAACTTTAAAGTTATAGATCAACAGGTTTAATAATCACTCAGAGTTTAACAATATTTAAAACAGATAACTTTGTTTCGAAATGAAAACGATGATATTGATCATCATAAGATGATTCAATTTAGAAGTAAAAACTTTGGGGAAAGATTTATTAAATTTCACTTGTTTACTACTCAGCTTTCAGTGGGGAGTCAGATGGTTGACGTCTGCTTCAGCGGTTATCTGTTCCCCACATGTGTTTTGGACTACTTCTTATTGGTAATCACATCTTGTGACTGCAGCACGTCTCTTGCACACGAACGGGATAACTGCTAAGGTTGTAAGGTCAATCTAGGCTCTGGTAGCGTGTACCACAAACTTATACCGCAGGATGGCAAAGGAAAATGTAATGATCGAGATTGTTTCGTCACAGTCTGTACAGAGACATTATGGGTATAAAACAGTTTAAAATTCTGTATTATAATAGGCAAGCCAACTCAATTGGATATTTAATGAATGCTCACAAACTGATAAACAGTATTCATAGGTACAAATATAAATCAAGAACTTTAAAGTACATCAATCCCCCAGTCTCACGCTGTTCGATATAACGTTACTATGTTATGCCATATTCCCCTTAAAAGCATACAAAATTCTATCTTACGTATGCGCTAAATTTTATGAAAGGTAGGAATATAATTTTCACATGCTCATCAAATTTTTTCAGGGTGGTGGAATAGCCTAGAAGTATTGTCTTTATTAGCATAATGAAGCAAGACCCCAAAATAGAATGCATTTCTATGGTAATCCGTAACATAGAACAAGATCTTAATTGCTACAAGGTGCTCCTTGAAGAAAAAAAGAAGTGTAATGAAGTCTGAATCGGTACTTGTGCGTTAATTCACAGTCAAATTAATATTTTGGCAATTTATTACCCAAACCGAGAACCGTACTATTTCTTACATTTGTTTTCTTACAATTTTTTTTTATTTTTTCTCGCCTTAATCCAATCGCAGTCTAGGCCGTGGAGTTGTGACATTTACCCAGTCCGTCCTTTCTTTTTTTCTTTTTTTTACACTTTTTGTCTCGTTTTGATGAGGCGCGTCCCGTTCAACCTAGTCGGTTATATTAGGGTGCATGTCCAAATATAAAAGACCTTTAAGTCTAGGGATTTGCTAGTCATCATAATCATCATCATCATCAGCTTTCAAGTCCCTATCAGAGTCAGGTACCCATTTACAGCTGGTTAGACTGATGCGTGACACCTGTTCCCTTCATCGCTGCCGTCGCCTTCTCTAACTCAAGATGAGAGTCAGGTACCCATTTACAGCTGGTTAGACTGATGCGTGACACTACCAAGCTCGAGAGGTGGGGGCCTACGTAGCTATAAATGCGTGACACCTGTTCCCTTCTTCGCTGCCGTTGCCTTCTCTAACTCAAGATCAGAGTCAGGTACCCATTTACAGCTGGTTAGACTGATGCGTGACACTACCAAGCTTTGAACCCGAAACCCGGTAACTTATTGCGGTAGTGGAGCGTTAGAGACTTCACTATACTAGGGCCAGCATCGAGAGTTGGGGCCTACCTAGCTATAAATGGGTACTTAATTTTGAGTTAGGGAAGGAAAAGACAGCGAGGAAGGAAACTGGTCTCCCCACCTCTCGATGCTGGACCTAGTGTAGTGAAGTCTCTAACGCTCCACTACCGCAATAAGTTACCGGGTTTCGGGTTCAAAGCTTGGTAGTGTCACGCATCAGTCTAACCAGCTGTAAATCGGTACCTGATTGAGATAGAGAAGGCAATGGCAGCGAGGAAGGGAACAGGTGTCACGCATTTATAGCTAGGTAGGCCCCACCTCTCGAGCTTGGTAGTGTCACGCATCAGTCTAACCAGCTGTAAATGGGTACCTGACTATCATCTTGAGTTAGAGAAGGCAACGGCAGCGACTTCTCTTGTTTCCTGTGTACCGTTAACTTGTAGAACTGATTCAATACCGTTTTATTTGTTTATAAACTTAAAGTACGGGGGGGGGGGGGTTTGAGGGCGGGTCTGTCGTAAGCGTGTCAACTATGAATGCACGAGGAACTTTTTTTTTTTTTAACTTGCCCTCCCAAACCACAATGTGAAATCAACCTTTTTCAGTCAAGAAAAAGTACGGTTCTCAGTTTGGGTAATAAATTTCCACAATTTGATTTTAGCGGTGAATTAACGCACAAGAACCTCTGAATCATATCTCGGCATCATTCAAAATTTATCACCGCGCAAACCCCGTGGATGTAACTGACCAATGAAACTCCAGCTTTGGTACAAATAGTGTCGGAAGATACGCTAGGCTAGTCAACATGGAGGAAAACGAAAGTGTAGATGTTTATGATATTTCGGAAGGCAGTGTGCAAATAATCATGAAGTACCTAGTTAAAGAAGGACCTAGTTAGATAATATGGATCATTAGCCTTAGGCAGATAGCAATAGATTCATTGGATGTGTTGTAGAGCCGAAGTTATTACCAATAGAAGACAGTGGAGCATGAACCATGTTGTGTTTTTCCCTGTTTCGGCTGCTTCAGTGAATAGTCGGATAAACTATAGAATAAAGTGGATAGGCATAGCGATAGAGCTCATTCATACGAGTAAAATAAGCCTAAGATGAAGGAAATCGGTGCATAAATAAGGACTCCAGGCATATTTTGGATTTTGCATTGGAGCACACTTTGCCAAAACCTACACTGTTTGCGTGAATGAAAAATACCTTGGCCTAATTGTCATCTCGTACATCCGCAAATTCACTCACCGCCTACTTCAAACAACAGACACGGAGTAAAGCAGTTGTATCAACTCCTTTGCCATCGGCAGAAGTGTGAACAGACTGTGTAACCATTAAAATCCTGTCTGTGATTGAGGGTAAGCGAGATGTTAATGAAATATATATATGTAAATATATTATCAATGTGTACTTAGAGAATATTGGTATGTGGAGAATCATTGTGCTATTTCTGGAGGAAAACCCGAAGTGTGTTGGTTTAGTTTAATTATGTAATACGTAAGTAGAACGAATGGATTGGGCTAATTGGTTGTGGAGAGCGTTTTAAAGATATTATGCTTGCTGGAAAGGACTATCCAAACTGGAAGAAGTAATGACTATAACAGATTGATTTTCTGTATTATTTGATATATGACACAATGATTACCATAAGGCCTGTATGATTATAAAGAAGCAAATCATAGACAGAACTGTAACAAGTGAATTACTGAACTATTGTGCTAGAACTTGAGCGAATTGTGTTATTCATGACTTACTATGTCTCTTGTGATTAATCACAGCTTGTCTGAACTGTCTCATTATACCTCCTGACTGGCTAAGGAGACAATGAGCGATACTACTTCTTTGATCTTTCTTTGATCCTCAGCCGCCGACCGTCAAAGCAGTCAGTGGCCATCACGCCTGGTGCCGTCTTGTAGGGCAACAACAAATTGATTCTACTTTGCTCGGCCAGTGGTCATCCTTCGTACAGTGCCCCAACTCTGGTTCATTCTTTGCATCTCAGCCTCTACAGTCCTCCGCCAAGTTGTTTTTGGTCGGCCTCTCTTTCGTTTTCCTTCAGGGGTCCATAGCATAGATGTTCTTGTGATGGCATCGGGGTCTCTTCTGAGGACATGGCCAACCCAGCTCCAGCGTATGCCAGCTATGATGGTGTGCATGTCCTCTTGCTTGCTCCGAGTAAGCAGATCTTGGTTGGTGATGGTATTCGGCCAAAAGATTCGGAGAATTTTTCTTAGGCATGTTGTCTGAAAAGAGGACAATTTCGACATTTCCTTCTCTGTAACTCTCCAGCATTCCGCACCATAGAGAAGCACAGAAAGCACACAGCTCTGATATAATCTTAATTTTGTGCTTGGGCTGTACTGAGAGGACTTCCAGATGTTGTTTAGATTTTAAAAGGCTGTTCTTGCTTTGTTCATTCTGTTGTTGATGTCTTTGCTTCCTCCGCCGTCTGGTGTTACTATGCATCCTAGGTATGTGAAGGTGTCTGTCTGTTCCAGTTGCTGATTCCTTACTGATATGGGCTCAGGGTTGTTCACATTGAGCGTTATGACCTCTGTCTTCTTTTGATTGACGTTCAAGCTCACCTGCTGGCTATACTTATTAAGTCTATCCGTTTTTCCTGGATGTGTTGATGTGAATGTGCTAGTAGTGCAATGTCATCTGCATATTCCAGATCTTCCAATGTAGAAAATGTAGTCCATCTTATTCCTCTTGGACCGCCCTCTGTTGTCTGGCGCATCACCCAGTCTACGACTGTTAAAAATAGAGTGGTTGATAAGGGGCATCTCTGTCGTACTCCTGTCTTCACCTCAAAGGTTAGGTTGCTCTGCACAACACTACACGTAAAGTTGGCATAGAGGCTTTTTATGATTGATACTATGCAGCTTGGAATTCCATAAGCCCTCAGTATTTTCCATAAACTGCCCCTATGTATACTGTCAAAAGCCTATTCAAAATCAACGAAATTAATGTACAGCTGTACGAGCGATACTACGTAGGTTGTATATTATGTTATATCCTGCCCTGAGTGTCATACAAAATCTATAGTGACCAAGTCAGCAAATAGATGTTAAAGTTTGTCAGAGCTGTTGCCAGTATTAACTGTGTCATCTTGACGATAGGAGGACCCGCAGTGGTGGGGTTCTCGACAATCATACTGCTGTACGAGGCCTAGGAAGGACTTTTTGCAGATAAGTAGCTCATATACCCACCTATGAATGAATTATGTTATGATGAGATCAAGTTTGTGGTGAAGATAGAAGACATTTGACAGTCATATACGTCATTATGGCTTTATTGTAAAATAACATTGATATACAAGAAAGCACAAAAGAGAGACAGATTCTATCAGGACGCAAGAAAACAGTTGAATACGAACTATATTAGTTTAAGAAATTAACTTTAAATGTGTTATGTATATAAATGTAAGTGAAACATATTTTATTTTGCAATCAATTGCATTTTATTTGAAAATTAACAAAGTACAAAAAAGAAAAGATCTTGTATATAAATAAATTATAAATTGTACCAACAGTTTTTATTGAATTACTAAAGTTTGGTTTAAAGTTCTTGTTGGTTAGTTAATTACCCCTAGCAGAGTCATTATCTAAGGTTAGTCTGGAGAGGAGCCCATAGGAATCTAGATAGCACATTACCATCTCATCTAGGAACCTATACAGCTTGACTATACCTTTGATGTCGATACACCATTACTCTTTTCAGAGAATGGGGTATTTTTTGTAAGACCAGTCTCTTATCTGGCACTATCCTGATATCATCTGATATATCTATTTGTCTAGGATAATATCACCATCATTATATCTTTCCTCTCGCTACAAGAAGGTGACATAGCAAAGCAAGCTCGATTCTTTTCTTTTTTTTTAAAAGTCTGGTCGAATATCTTCTGCCTCCATTCATCAAGTAGCAGTGCCTTCCACATCTGGAGCAAACAAAAATTGTCAACACCTACAAAATCTTCTGCTAACCAGTCATCTAATTATGAAGTCAGCACCGCCGTGATAACTGTAGCCACAAGCAACTGAAGTAGCAGCTGTTAAAGTCCTATAATATTGCGCATATCTGTTTTATAAGTACAGTACATACATAATATTACCTTTTTACTCAATATTTCTTATAATTATAGGTAGTTAATAATTGCTGTAAACTTTATAGTTTTTTTTTTTAATTAATCACTTTTTACTTCATTTAATACAACTTTCTGGGCCTCGGTAACGAATTAATTTGATTTCTATTAATTATTATGGAAAATCAATTTCCGTTTCGCGCTTTTTCGGTTAACGCTTGATATTTGAAGAAACACTTAACAGCGCTGATTAAGTGATTCAGTATAAAACATTTTAAAACAAATCAACAAACCGAAAAAGGAAGCATTCATTCCGTACAAAATCCTATCAACGGGAAATGTGCAAACTGTATTCAATCAAGTTCATTAAGAGGGAAAACAAGCGAGTAACTCGTCAAAAGTTATGGTGTTCTCTTTAAGCGTATGTCCTGGTCACGGCATTATTTCTCCGGTGGTATTTCATTTCCTTGCCATTCCATTTCAATTTTTTTTTTTTTTGTATCTTTGTTGTCAAACGTGTCATGACTCATATACAATGGTCAATGCACCATGAAAAAGAAATTGAAAGGTATGCATGTTATTCTAATGGATGTTTAATTTAGCTTTCACAGTTCAATGCGGGCTGTTTTCGTATTTTCCCGAAAATGCACCACGAAAATATTGCGAGGCATAGCTGTTCTTTCAATGGGTGTTCAATTTAGTTTTCATTATGTAATGTGTGCCGTTTCCGTTTTTCTCGAAAAACTAGTATTTTTTTTTTTTTTTAAATTTTGCCTTGTTTTTGCGAGGCGCGTCCCGTTCAACCTAGCCGGTTATATTAGGGCGCATGTCCAAATATAAAAAAACCTTCAGGTGTGGAGAATTGTTACGCTAGTAGGGTTGTGTCGATGTAGTTTTCAAAAGATTCATTAAGAAACTAAAATATTTTTTCTAGTGACTTCATACCTGCAAATATTTTCCTACCTTACATTTGGAAGACTCCAGACAAACGACCAGGCGCCCTCTAGTGCTGACGCCACTAGCAATAGCCGGATGTGTCGATACCTAAAACCAGAACTTGCCCCCTGTGGTTCCTAAAGGTCTCTGAATAGACTGAGTGGAAAATAAGAATAATGCACAACCATGCATGTCGTACAAGGCAATTAATATGAGACTATGCACGGAGCTGGCAACCACATCATGTAGAGCAAATCACAACAGAAACCACTGCTGCAAGAGCACGTGACTGCTTGCTGTAGACTTCCGCAAAGGAGGACCAGCTGCAAAGTTACTCCGTGAGGATCGAAATGTAACACGATGATGACATGTATTACAATTTTAACATTTGCTTATATTAATCAAATGTAACATGATGATGACATGTATTATAATTTTAACATTTGCTTATATTAATCAAATGTAAGATGATGATGACATGTATTATAATTTTAACATTTGCTTATATTAATCAAATGTAACATGATGATGACATGTATTACAATTTTAACATTTGCTTATATTAATCAAATGTAACATGATGATGACATGTATTATAATTTTAACATTTGCTTATATTAATCAAATGTAACATTATGATGACATGTATTACAATTTTAACATTTGCTTATATTAATCAAATGTAACATTATGATGACATGTATTACAATTTTAACATTTGCTTATATTAATCAAATGTAACATGATGATGACATGTATTACAATTTTAACATTTGCTTATATTAATCAAATGTAACAATAAAGTACTAAGATCACATTCACCTGTAGATAATTCTGTGAAATGTCTACTCTCCTCAACATTGTAAGAACAAATGCAGCCGTTTTTCTCGTGCCACTCTGACTTTGCGGAGGTGCTGCACGCCCCGTTATGAAAGCAGAAGGAAATGATGATGATAAAAACCGTACATTGATCGTATTTCTGACGATATCTATATAAAGTTTGTGTAGAATGCTTGCAGAATTTTCAGACATTTGTGTTAAGTTTCATCAACCCATTCAGAATTTAAAAGTAGAAAACATTTTATTAGCCTTTTTGTGTAGTTGACATGTGGCTTGCTTATTTGTGTCAATGCTGATTTAATTAACTAATTAATATTTCTTACCCTTTTCTTATGTTATAAGAAGAGTTAAGCTGGAATATACCGTAACAACAGGTAAGACTGAAGAAAAAAGAGATAGGGGAAGATAAAGAGAGCAAATACTGGACAGTTTGGCATCGTGGCATGGAAAGAGGTCAACAATAGAATTGATGAATTGTACTGGAGACATGAAGTTGTGGAAAGGCATGATCTCCTACACCACAAGGCATGGTACTTGAAGTAGAAAATCCATCCTTGGCCGTGTCTTACTAGTCATCATCATAATCTTATCATCTTCATCTTCTTCTTCGTTTTTACGCCGTGTGGAGTTGTGGCCCTCTTGCAGGAAACTATGATCAACACGCAAACTCCTGCAGGGGTTGTTCCAGTTGCCATTAGTTTTATATGATGAGGTTGTCAGCCCTGTGCACATCTTCATTTTAGTCACCTTGAGCGACTTGCCTGAGGAGACAGTAGGCTTACTCTTTCTTTGTCTCCTCTCACAGACCCTCAGGAATTACACAAGGGGATCCAGCAAGCGATTGTGCACAAATAAAGCAACATTATTTTCTTTTTCACTGCGTAAATTATTTCTAGTTTACACGGTACCATTCCATTCAGCATCGTTGCTGAACGGAAAGACCAAAAACATAAAAATGTACGTTTTCAAACCAATTTCGCTAGCAAAAGGAATGAATTATTTCAATAAATAAATGTGCTACAATAAGTTATTCTTTCTGTATTTTAACCTTAATAGATGAAATATTTTAGCGTCAATTTTTGCTGGAAACTGGCCACAGCAGACAATAGTTTGTCTATACGAATATTCGTTACTCAGTTTAGTTTCGCATTGCAACCACATTATATGTTTTTATAGTGCACACAACTTTCCCGTCATTCGCCTTACACAGACGCATACAGGACGCACCGCGTCTGACCGCGCTCAGATTTTAAAAAAAATGTAGGTAATACTGCCATTTCAACAGAAGTTATGCTGATTACTTTAAAATGTTCTGTTTTCCTCGCAAACAACTATACCTCTTAGTTAAGCGGCCATCAACAGACAAGACTTGAGATTCTCTAGAAATGTTTGCAGCCGGAAACATATAACGTATAATGGGGTATGAACTTCAAAGGGGTTTATATGTCAACTTCCAGATTTTTGAAAACGGGAAGAAAATTAAGGGAAGCATCCTGAGCCAGCAAGCACACCGCATTCAGTAGGGAGTTAATACACATTATACATGGCAAGCCAATTAGCTCACCGTAAGAATGAAAACATCTTTCAGGTTGTACGCCCGTCTGAAAAAGATTCTAAAAGTCACGAACATAGAACTCGCTCAGAAATGGACCTTGACGCAGGAGTAACCTCACGACCTATGCGATCTGCGGGATGTCTTCGTGAAGACCGAGCTGAACTCTACAAAAAAGATAATGTGCAGCAGAAAGTCCATAATTCAGTAGATCTCTCCAAATTCATCAGCAGAAATTGTCAGTTTTCACTTCAGGACACTAGTTCCGAGAATCTTTCAAAATTGTTCAGAACTGCACAAAAATGGTCAACAGGTAGCCCTTTAACTTCAAAGATTTTACTGGAAAATGCATGTCAACAACAGAGCGTAGTTACTAAATCGGCTGCACTGACACCACTGGTATGTTATGATAGTCCAACTCATGGCCATCACGACATACTGCCCATTAACGCCTTGAACACTTGTTTCAATAATGCCCTTCATAAAAGACAAAGCTCAGTTCCATGTATCAGTCAGCAAACAAAAAATGTTTTATGTCGCAGATCACCTTCAAACACCTTCTCATGTTCCCGTCCAGCCTCGTGTCTGAGACTCAGGCCTTTCAGCCCTTGTAAAAGTCAACGCTCCGAAAAGGATTTCCAGAACCTGAAGATAACACCGAGAAATTTGAGGCGCCACGTGCAGTCAAACAGCTCTCTTAAAGACGAATCAAGTACAGATAATGAGTTTCGCCTCGTGGCATGGGGGCAGTCACAGTTGGAGGTTTTCCAGTCTTGCAGTAAGGATGACTTAGCAATCTTAAAGGAAGCTATTTTAAAGTCGCCAGCTCATGTTTTGTCTACAAAAGCACTCCCTGAAGCTCGGTCATGTCCAGACAGATCAGACAAATCTGTAGATAATCAGATAATGGCTGAAGGTGAGTCAAATCTATACGAGGCGTATTCATCAGAAGACATCAGTACCTCCCTTCTTACCCGAGGTATTTGGTCAAAGCTATCAGTGAACGAGAGCGAAAGAACGTCCGCTGGTAATGAGTGGAAGATCTCGTCACGTCAAGAAGTGCCGAACTCGTTGTCTGAACATAGCTTAGGCGCCGAAAAACACGAAAAGTATATACAGCCGCAACAAAATATAGAAGAAAAGTGTCTATTTTCAACAGACGACAAGCAAAATATTCGACAATTGTTAAAAAAGCCTACACTTCCTTTAATGAAATCTCTACAGAGACATAATACAGAGTCCGGTCAACCCGAAATAGCTGTGAATGTTCCTGAAACAAAAAACATAAATGAAGACAGCTACATTCTGTCAAAGCGAAGTATTCCTGTAGATTCGCGTAATCATTTACACTTTTACAGGGCCCTCATAGATCCAAACCAGACGCCTGTGGCTAATATAATGCGGAAGCAATATCGTAATAAACAACGACATGCACCAAAGTCCCATGCCACTGATATCAACGATCGGTTAATCGCACTTAAGAAACCTAGCTTACATAAGACTGTTTCCTGTCCTGACATTAGTCTTTATACAAAGAGAAGTATCCTTCACTATTTAGCACTGTCACACATTATGCAGACATTATTTTCGACAGAAGAAGAGTACAAGAAATTTACCAGAAAACTGTATTGCGTGAGTTGTCATTCATCTACCAGCGCTTCCAGGATTGCCAGAAAAAAAGTGCAGCACGCAGTCTCTGCTTCAAAAAGAAGTGCACACACGTTCGACGGATTTCACGAAAGACCTTTCTATGTCTGGAAAAGGAGGCTCTTCGTTTTTCTTCTAACAGTGTTAATTTTAGTTTCTACTTCTTTGGCGTTCTTGGTAACTGTAACTGATTTTCAATCGTAAAGACATATTTAGTCATTAATCAAATAAATAAACAGGCGACTAAATGCAATAATGCTCTACATAGATGAATTTCATCTGCAACTTCAAGAATATCACCACAATACATCCTATATGCTCAGGCTGGAGATGATACACTCACACGCCATACTGATGTCCGCATTCAAGTACAACTGGTGAAACCTTAGAAGCAAGTTCACCGAAGTATATGTTTTACTTATCTACTGCAAGAGACTCGAGATTGCTTAGTTAAATTTTTAAGATCAGCACTTTGTTTAAAGTCCTTCAACAAATTTAGTGTTAAGCCACGTTTAAATATACAATCAGGTATAAACACCCTTTTGTCCAGTGTTAAAAGCTTTCTTGTCATACTAAATTCCCTTATTTGTGGACTTATCTTACATTAATCTTATATTAATATATCTGATATCGTATCAAAATTTTAGCGTATTGTAAACAATATTGCTCAATTTGGCAGACTGTATTTCTTTTTTTAATACTAAATTCAAAACCATATAGCTTCTTAAATATCTGATCTGACACGAGTTTTTGGTATAGCGTGGCGCGTTTCCTGTTCAGATTAATTAAGTGTCCATACCTCAAAAAAACTTAAGTCTATTCAAATCCAAACATTGCATTGAAATCGAATATGACAACCACACGTGGTACTGTCAAACTCTGTATTACATAAAACTATTATTGCTGTAGGTTAACTCAGTCAGTTTACCGAGAAAGTCAAGCACTCTGACTAAGATGGTTTGGCCATGTCTGCAGAATGGGAGAAGATCGGCTACCACGACAAGCATAGGAAACAAAGAGCCGGGGATCCAGACCCCCAGGACGACCCAGAGTCCGCTGGGAGGACAACATTAGACAATCTTTGAAGGACCGAGGACTAGAATGGAACCAGGCCAGGAGGAAGACAGCCGATAGGATAGTCTGGCGCTCTCTCTTCCAAACCTCTACACCTCACGGTAGAAGGGGAACGACTAAGTAAGTAAGTCAAGCACTCTGACCGCTCTACCAATCATATGCTCATCTCTTAAAAGATAAAGATAGTACTAAATCATGTATTTGTCACGGGATTTACTCCTCTTGCTGTGCAGTAATGGTCAAACAGTGGCCAAAATTCAGAGTACCTACTGAGGGTCTTCAAAGGTATCTACCTTTAACTCAAGATTTCTCTTGGAAGAGATGGGAATTGAAGAATAGTGCTTCAGTTCTAGGAAGCCTCATAGAAATTTAAAGAATTCAAGTACAACGGCTGATAGGATCCAAGCCGTAAAAACTTTGTATCTTTCCTGACCTGAGTGTCGTAGATTTTGATAGGTATTTAAGATAGATTCTGGTCCCGTCTGAATAGAACTGAAAAAGGTGGTAAATCAGTGAGAGATAAGGTAAAGAAATAGATTTCAAGAGCGAATGGTGACAGGTAGAATCTGTCCCTGGATTGAGAAGATACTCTCGTCCAGCCTATATTTACGACTGTAATTTGTTTATCAGACAACGTATATATTAACATATATACTATTAACCACTCACATACACACACACAGATAAGTGACGACAATCAGACGCACAAACGTGGAAACTATAGTAAATGAGGTATGGATATTGGGCTGAGCCGACCAACATCAGTAATTAAGTTTTGTTAAGTTTATTATCATAAAAAACTTCACAACATCCAATATCAATAGCAATAGAAAAAAATCATAGGTTACAGAAATTAACAAAATATAAACCCATAAGTGCAATCCCCTCTGTTGAGACAAGATCCCACAAGAATGAAGTTAATAACCCCAAAAGGTCAAAAGATGTCCGTTATGGTATAGAATTTGACTATACTGTAAAGAACAGAGTTCCTAATTAATCTATCCTGAAAATAACAGTATTAGCAAACAAAAAAGAAAAGAAGAACAAAAGTGAGTACAATGATTATACAACCGAAGAATTATTCACTCTCTTTCTCTCTGCTCTGACAAACATGTGGCCACATTCAGTCACGCTTACCTAATAGTTGGTTTAACAACATCTGGAACATATCTCCATGACATACGTAACAAATCCAGTGTTGGGTTTTGGCAAAATAAGCCCCAGTTCCTCCAATGCTGATTAATCCTCCTATTGGGGAACGCTTATTTTGTTACTGTTAATTGGATCTGTTTATGTCACATCAATTAGTCCAGGTAGAAAAATAATTACGAGATCTAGTACAGTAGCTTGTAATTTCAGATAATTAAAGAGAGTGTCAGGTGAGTAAATCTTTCTTGATAAATCCTCGCCACACAACAACAGTGGTCAGTAGTCGGGTAGAGTTAAGTTTGATATTTCGCCACAGCGGGCTGAATGTAAATGAAAAAGAAATCTGGGAATCTATGTGTCCAGTTATCGTTATTCTTATTTGTCAAATGTTCTCTCTCTCTCTCTGGGTAAAACTAGAGGGCCAAACAGGTCAACCTCGAAGACCCGATATACATAAGAATGTTTCTGGTACTATTTGACTTAGACCCCTTTTCTCAGATTTAGGCCGCTGGTAGATTTGGTTTGTGACCCGTACTTGATTTAGGAAGAAAAATACAAAACATTAAATCACACTATCAATATTCCATACTAACCCGCGTAATGTATGATTTCTTATTCATACGGTTATTAAATTAGACAAGAAACCACAAATGTCTATCTTATCTTATCGTTTTTATTAACCCATGAAATAAGCGCTAGTCATTTACAAAATTACACCTAATGGATTAGAGATAAATATATATTTCGTCAGTACTCTAACGCCTAGTGCATTTACTAGTCAATTAAAATATCTCTTTCTGGGTAATAGCGAGAAATTAAATTTACGTTAAGCTGGGAAAAATTAGCTATATGTTATTTAATACGCTAGCCAATTAACACAGAAAATCCTAGTGAAATATACTGACGAACTTTTTAACAATTAAATCACTCAAAATGCTTGTATATATATTTACCGCAACACAGAAAATGAAATTATCTCCACGAAGTACTAAGTAATTCCACTTGTACAACGGGTCTATGATTCGCGCTAGATATTCCGAAAATTCTGTGGCTACTAGATAAATTGGATTTAAAGGATGGGGTATATATATATGAAATTGGTACAAATTCGCTAACCCGTGCGAGATATCGCCCTTAGCCCGTATTTTGGGAAAATCTGCGGTTCATTCCTGAATGAAAGCTTTATTTCACACTTATGCCGACCGCATAGACATTTGCTAGCGAGCAAACGACTTTGATCTAGTCTCTTACTGTAGCTAATTACGTTCCACGAACAAACGGATGAGGTCGGTAACTGTGGTTATCGCCCCTTTCTTTTCTTCATTCGCTTACTCCACCCTGTCAAATATAACCATCAAAGGTACGTCTTCTGACTTATCGCCCTTGATTCTACCATTAGACGACCCGTTCTTTCTTTACGCGCATTCTAGTCTGATCTGTCAAAATTTCAACGATTGCCCAATCGCTCGCGTGATAATTCAGTTAACGGCTCTACTCGCTGGCTGTTTACCTGTCCCGTCGTGGACTAGCTAATAGGTCTGTTTGTAAATACTCGCTAGTGCCTGTAAGACATATAGAACAGAGAAATAGGCGTGGCTAGAATATGAGTTAAGACAGATATTGGAGTGTAGGGGTTCTGCGTTTAACAAAACCGTGCATACTAATAAGGAAGCAAAGGTGGGAAATCATGTAATCTATTTACATAACCTGTCACACTGAGTTAGGATTTTCCTCGTTCTCATGATCCCCCCAACTCATTTAACTCAGTAAAATATTATTAAATAGCTCAGTAAACCTGTGCATTTTAATTGAAAATCAGCAATTCTTTATAAAATATAATTTCGCCGTAGTTCTTATCCTTATAGCAGTAATTTAGCTTTTGGATTATTTCCTTTTGCATTTCGATGTTTGTCCTTTTTTCTGATTCCATGTATATGCTATAATTTCTCCTGCGTATTCACGATTAAGGACTTACTTTACTTTCTTCCACTTCTGATTCAGTGCTGGCTTTCTGTTTTCTGTGGGACGAGGCCGAAGCAGAGTAGGAGGTCCTTACGAAAAACTTCAAAGTTCATCAACTTTACACATACACACGTGACCAAAAAGAAACTAATATACTTAAAATCAAAATACGTAATTTGATTATTCCTATTAAAATAACCAGACCAGATTACTAAAAAAAAGTAACAATTTATCACAATCTATGAATTTATAAGAGTTGTACCTTCCAACGTGCTCTAGATATTGATGCTTAGTTACTGTATTTCTTTTGATGGTAGTGTTTGTTTTATTTTGTTAAAATCTTAGTTTTTTACTTCTGTCCATCTTCTGACTTCTGTTTAGCATCTTCTATTCTCAGATGGGTTGTGCTCTATGTATCAGATGGGTTGTGCTCTATGTATCAGATGGGTTGTGCTCTATGTATCAGATGGGTTGTGCTCCATGTATCAGATGGGTTGTGCTCTATGTATCAGATGGGTTAGTAGTATATAATGTACGCTTTAGGTATCATTCAGGCGGCGGCGCATAACTTTTATATAGCAAAATAAATGCTCGATCGATTTCAGGCGGCGGCGTTTTCAGGCGGCGGCGCATGACTTTATATATAGCGATATATTTTAGCCAGGGGACTTCCTCTGACGATCAGACGCAAGACTTAATATATAACAATAAATTTGTTCGATAATGGCGGGCGTGTTGTGTATACAAAATACTTAGACGATATATATAAAAAATATAAAAAGTCGATAATGACGGAAAATATAAAAAATCGATAATAACGGAAAATTTAAAAAATCGATAATGTTGGATTAGGTTACTAAGAGGGTTTTTGAAGCGAGTGGAGCCTTTTTGCGCTGGCGTGGGTGACGATGTATGGTTGTAGCTGGCGGGGTGGGTTAGGGGGATTTTTTTTTTGGTGTGATGTTGGGTGTGTTACTTAGACATATATACATACATATATACATACAATATATATATATATAAAATATAAAAAATGGATAATAACCGAAAATTTAAAAAATCGATAATTAATAGGTTAATAAGGGGGTTTTTGAAGCCAGTGGAGGTTTTTTGTGCTAGCGAGGGTGACGATGTATAGTGGGGTATAGGTTAGGGGCGATTTCTGTGTGATGTTGGATTGTACTCTTATACATATATACATACATATATACATATATAGACATACAATATATAAAATATAAAATATTAAAAAATCGATAATGACGGCAAAAATAAAAAATCGATAATGTTGGATTAGATTACTAAGAGGGTTTTTGAAGCGAGTGGAGGTTTTTAGTGCTGGCGAAGGTGACCATGCATGTTGCGATGTAGATGGCAGGTGTAGGTTAGGGGGATTTTTTGTGTGTTGTGGTATGGTTTTGGGGGTGGAAGAGAGATATTTTAGATGTTGAGGGGAGATGTGGTGAATTTGTCAGGGGGCACCTGTGGTGTGATATTTAGACATATATACATACATATATACATATATAGACATACAATATATAAAATATTAAAAAATCGATAATGACGGAAAAATAAAAAATCGATAATGTTGGATTAGATTACTAAGAGGGTTTTTGAAGCGAGTGAAGGTATTTTTTTTGTTTTTTTTTTTTTGTTTTTTTTTCTGGCAAGGGTGACGATGTATAGGTGTAATGTAGTGGGCGGGTGTAGGTTAGGGGGCTTTTTTGTGTGTTGTGGTATGGTTTTGGGGGTGGAAGAGAGATATTTTAGATGTTTAGGGGAGATGTGGTGACGTTGTCAGGATGCACATGTGGTGTGTTATTTAGACATATATATATATATATATATATATATATATATATATATATATATATATATATATATATATATATATATATATATATATATATATATATATATATATATATATATATATATATATATATATGAAATATAAAAAATCGATAATGACGGAAAATATAAAAAATCAATAATGGCGGGTTAGTAGGTTACTAAGAGGGGTTTTTGAAGCGGGTATTGTTTTTTTTGTGCTGGCGGTGATGACTCATGGGTGTAATGTAGCGGGCGGGGTTAGGTTAGGGGGGATTTTTGTGTGTTGGTGTGTTTGTTTATACAGTCTGCAGGCGCGTGATTTTTATATAAGGAAAATGTGGTGGAGGATCGTGGAGGAGGAGAGGTCTTGTTATATAGTAATATATAAGTTCAATCATGGTGGGCATGTTGTTGTTGTGTTATGTGTTGTGTGTTGATTATTTTACAGACAGTTATACGTACATATTACAGACAGTTATACGATATATATTTACAATATGTAGACGATATTTAGTTATACATATATAGAAATATAAAACACTAGATACATTTTATATATTTATTGACAAAGAACGGTCTATGGGTGACGTCACTTCTTTTTCATGTACGTCTAGGAGCTCTCGATCGGTTCGGGTTACTTGGTGAGTTCTCTTTCATATACACCCAGTTGGTGGGTGCGGGTGTAGTCACTTCTTTTTCGTGTTAGCATCTTCAACAAGGTGAGTGTCTGTCGTTATCACGCCATCGTTTATGAAGGAAAAACAGTCTTGTGGTGTGCTAGCCAGGGTCTGACTAATCGAATAACTAATCAATCGTTGGCGTGTTGTCTAGCCGAAAAGGGCAGTAGGACGCGCTGCATAGTACCACCGCGAGGTTTGATCAAGATAAAATAAATGGCGTAGAGCCCACAAACGTTGGTAACTACATCTTGTAAATGTCTAGCGTTGTAGTTAACAGGTCGGGTAGAGTTATTTAATTCTTTTAAAATAATGTCAAGTTAAAACACTAGTCTCAGCCGCTTGGTAGGTTTCTTCATCTTCTTAGGTGGTAGATTATGGTTGTGTATGTGTGTGTGGGGAAGGGGGGCGCTCGCGTGCGTGGTTATGTGTCTGTGTGTGGATGTGCGCATGTGCGGGTAAGGTTGTGTGTGTATGTTGGGTTGTAGCAGGCGGGTGTACCACCATCGAGAGGTGAGAGTGAAGTGTTAGAGACTTGCCTATACTAGGTCTAGCATGAAGAGGTGGAGTGAAGTGTTAGAGACGTCACTATACTAGGGCCAGTATTGAGAGGTGGAGTGAAGTGTTAGAGACCTGTCTATACTAGGACCAACATTTAGAGGTGGGAGTGAAAGAGACGTGTCACTATACTTGGGCCAACGCCTAGAGGTGGGAGAGTAGTGTTAGAGACTTGACTATACCATTTTTTGTGTGTGTGTAGGTCTCTGTTTTTTCGGTGGTAGATTAAAGACATCGGCCGGCGGGAGTGAAGTGTTAGAGACATGGCTATACTAGGTTCACCATGAAGGGGTGGAGTGCAGTGTTAGAGACTTTACTAGGGTCACCATCAAGAGGTGGGGGTGAAGTTTTAGAGACGTCACTATAGCAGGGCCAGCAGGAAGAGGTGGGGGTGAAGTGTTAGAGACTTGGCTATACCATTTTTGTGTAGATATTCTTGTGTTGTTGTATTGTGTATGACTCGGCATTGTGTTGTCTTTTTATACAATATCTATACAATATGTATTTTACAACAGATATTAATACGTATACACACGATATTTATACATACCATATTTAGACAGCATAGATAACATGTCATCACTTCTTTTGATGTACACCCAGTTGGTGGGAACAGGGCAAGTCATCTTAAGTGAGGTGTAAGTATCTGTCGTTATCACACCACCGCTTTAGTAAAGTATGAACGTGAGTGTCTGGGCCTTGGTCTTCCAAGTGTCTAGTTATATCAAGGAATACCAGTTTAATCTGTTTTTTGAAACGTGTTCAGACTTATTTCGCGCTAGTCAGGGCGTGATTATTGGAAAAACTAAGCTATACTTGACGCGTTGTCGATGTGAAAATTTTTTTTTTCTTTTTGTGTATTTCATGCAAGTTTAGGACACTTTCCAAAAGTGATCTCATCAGAACGATGTTATCTATGTGGATGAGTTGTAGTCTTGTTACAAACACCAAGCTGATTTAGAAGTAGCTTTAACATTTTTATTGGAAGGAGTTGTGCTTGTACCCTTTTACACGAATATAACAACCGATTTGTTCCAAAACCTTCTGTCTTAGATTATATCAAAAACAGAATTGTCTCTCACATGCACAATCCACATGGGTGATCGCTAATTTCAGAGCTCGCGCGCGCGGTTTTGTTCCACAATGGTCAGAAACCGTTATCGATATGTAATTTTGAGTGAGTAACGGTGGTTCTCGTGATGTTACAACCAGACTTGTGTGTTTTGTTCGCAGGGATTCTCACGTTCTTGAATAAAATAACTGCGTGTGAGTGTAATTTAAATCTATTCACCCCAGTGACCATCTAGTGCTATGTAAGTGACCCTGCACACAGCTGTAGTCTCCAACACAAAAAATAATGTCAAACGCTGGACAAGGCCAAATAGACAGTTTTATTGAACACAACCGTAGAGATACATGACTATCTTATGGTACCAACTAGATATTCCTTAGTGTTGTAGTCTGTAACTGGAACAATGGCGATGCCAGTTTCATTCATTTTTAATAAAGCCCAACATGCACGTGCTTTTACCCTCCCTTGTTTTGGAACCAGATCGATGGCCAGCGCAAAACATCGTGCGTAAATTTCTGTTCACGTCACAAGGTCAAAACACAATCGATCAATAGTAGAAATTTATAAAAGAAACAGTCCTTCGTTCGTGTGTTCGAATCCCCGCGACTTAAGTTTTCAGTTTTTTCACACGGGCGACATCTGATGATAGGTTTTATATTGTCTCCCAAGTGATTCCTACATGCGGCGACCACGGAGATGTAGTACATTAAATAAATGTAACTAAGTATTTGTTCCAGTTATCAAACGGGTATCTACGTTTTGCCCTGCAATTTTCAAATTTTAGTAAAAACTTTTCTTCCAAGCACCAAAGATGGTCCCAAAATTTTCTCCCAGGTCTGCGCAAAGGGTCCAACCTTAGGTAAACAGATCAACTGTCAAATACTTATTTAAAAATTTCTCCCCCTTGGCAAACAAATTTCTTCCCCTTGTCAAAAAAAGATTTCTTCCCCTTGTCAAAACATTTCTCCCCCTTGTCATACAAATTTCTTCCCCTTGTCAAAAAAATTTCTTCCCCTTGTCAAACAAATGTCTTCCCCTTATTAAAAAATTCTCCCCTTGGCAAACAAATTTCTTCCCCTTGTCAAAAAAAAAAAATCTCTCCCCCTTGTCAAAATATTTCTTCCACTTGTCAACAATTTCTCCCCTTTGGCAAACAAATTGGGGAGTAACGTGTTAGAGACACGTGGATGTGTTGTAGTCTTGTTACAAACAACAAGTAACACAAATACAGAGATATAAAAAGCAACATACTTTTTTGTGGTGAGCTTGACGTGGTCTGCTTTCAACGGTTGATTTTTTTTTTTTTTTCAGAAGGATGGTCTTGGTCTCAGACGGTTTTTGATGGGCCACTGGTTATAAAGTGAGGTGATAGAAAGGTGCCCGTGAGGTGATATAAATGTACCCGTGAGGTGATAGAAATATGCCTGTGAGATGATAGAAATGTGCTCGTGAGGTGATAGAAATGCGCTCGAGTGGTGATAGAAATGTGCCCATGCGGTGATAGAAATGTACCCATGAGGTGATAGAAATGTGCCTGTGAGGTGAACGAAATGTACCCGTGAGATGCTAGAAATGTGCCCGTGAGGTGATAGAAATGTGCTCATGAGGTGATAGAAATGTGCCTGTGCGGTGATAGAAATGCACACGTGCGGTGATAGAAATGTGCCCGTGAGGTGATAGAAATCTGACCACCGGTTTTGGTATGAAACTTTAGATATGGCTCACCAAAGTATTGTCGCACGTGTAACAAAGGCTGGCCTCGGTAAAAACTTACAGTTGCGGTCTTCAGCCCGCTCTCCAACAGTTTAAGCATTTCATCACTTCTTTTCATGTACACCCAGTTGGTGGGAACAATGGAAACCACCTTCAACGAGGTATGAGCGCTAATGCCTGTCGTTATCACAGCACCTCTTCAGTAAAGTATGACCATGAGTGTCTAGGTGTGTGGGTGTATGTGTGTGTGTGCGTGGTTATGCGTCTGTGAGTGTGTGTGTGCGTGTGTGTGTGTGTGGGTTGTGTTGCGGTGTGTTGTATTGTATTGTGTTATGTGTTGTTTATTTATACAACAGTTATACGTACATATTACAATATATATTTTACAAACAGTTATAACATCTAGAGGTGGGAGTGAAGTGTTAGAGACATGACCATGTCCAGCGTCGAGGGGTGGGAGTGAAGTGTTAGAGACGTAACTATACTAGGACCAGCAACTAGAGGTGGAAGGGGCGGGTTAGAAACTATACTAGGTCTACCATGAGAGGTGGGAGTGAAGTGTTAGAGACATGACCAGAGCCAGCAGCGAGAAGTGGGAGTGAAGTGTTAGAGACTTGACTAGGTCTAGCATCGAGTAATAAAATCTACTCACCCCAATGTCCAACCTGGTCTTTGATATTATTTTTTATGTTGGAAGCCTCTACTGTGTATGGGTCATTTACATAACACTAGATGGACATTGGGGTGAGTAGATTTTATTACTCGATGCAATACCTAGTCAAGTCTCTAACACTTCACTCCCACTTCTCGCTGCTGGCTCTGGTCATGTCTCTAACACTTCACTCCCACCTCTCGATGGTAGACTTAGTATAGTTTCTTACAAGCCACTTCCACCTCTAGTTGCTGGTCCTAGTATAGTGACGTCTCTAACACTTCACTCCCACCTCTCGATGCTGGACCTGGTCATGTCTCTAACACTTCACTCCCACCTCTAGATGTTATAACTGTTTGTAAAATATATATTGTAATATGTACGTATAAATGTTGTATAAATAAACAACACATAACACAATACAATACAACACACCGCAACACAACCCACATACACACACACGCACACACCCACACTCACTGACGCATAACCACGCACACACACACACACATACACCCACACACCCAGACACTCATGGTCATACTTTACTGAAGAGGTGCTGTGATAACGACAGGCATTAGCGCTCATACCTCGTTGAAGGTGGTTTCCATTGTTCCCACCAACTGGGTGTACATGAAAAGAAGTGATGAAATGCTTAAACCATTGGAGAGCGGGCTGAAGACCGCAACTGTAAGTTTTTACCGAGGCTAGCCTTTGTTACACGTGCAAAAATACTTTGGTGAGCCATATCTAAAGTTTCATACCAAAACCGGTGGTCAGATTTTTATCACCTCATGGGCACATTTCTATCACCGCACGTGTGCATTTCTATCACCGCACAGGCACATTTCTATCACCTCACGAGCACATTTCTATCACCTCACGGGCACATTTCTAGCATCTCACGGGTACATTTCGATCACCTCACAGGCACATTTCTATCACCTCATGGGTACATTTCTATCACCACATGGGCACATTTCTATCACCTCTCGAGCGCATTTCTATCACCTCACGAGCACATTTCTTTCATCTCACAGGAAAATTTCTATCACCTCACGGGTACATTTATATCACCTCACGGGCACCTTTCTATCACCTCACTTTATAACCAGTGGCCCATCAAAAACCGTCTGAGACCAAGACCATCCTTCTGAAAAAAAAATCAACCGTTAAAAGCAGACCACGTCAAGGTCACCACCAAAAAAAACGTATGTTGCTTTTTATAACTCTGTATTTGTGTTACTTGTTGTTTGGAACAAGACTACAACACATCCACGTGTCTCTAACACGTTACCATCCAATTTGTTTGCCAAGGGAGAGAAATTGTTGACAAGTGGAAGAAATATTTTGACAAGGGGGAGAGAATTTTTTATTTTTTTTGACACGGGGGAGAAATTTGTTTGCCAAGGGGAGAATTTTTTGATAAGGGGAAGACATTTGTTTGACAAGGGGAAGAAATTTTTTTTGACAAGGGGAAGAAATTTGTATGACAAGGGGGAGAAATCTTTTGACATGGGGGAGAATTTTTTTTTTGACAAGGGGAAGAAATTTGTTTGCCAAGGGGGAGAAATTTTTAAATAAGTATTTGACAGTTGATCTACTTACCTAAGGTTGGACCCTTTGCGCAGACCTGGGAGAAAATTTTGGGACCATCTTTGGTGCTTGGAAGAAAAGTTTTTACTAAAATTTGAAAATTGCAGGGCAAAACGTAGATACCCGTTTGATAACTGGAACAAATACTTAGTTACATTTATTTAATGTACTACATCTCCGTGGTCGCCGCATGTATGAATCGCTTGGGAGACAATATAAAACCTATCATCAGATGTCGCCCGTGTGAAAAAACTGAAAACTTAAGTCGCGGGGATTCGAACACACAAACGAAGGACTGTTTCTTTTATAAATTTCTACTATTGATCGATTGTGTTTTGACCTTGTGACGTGAACAGAAATTTACGCACGATGTTTTGCGCTGGCCATCGATCTGGTTCCAAAACAAGGGAGGGTAAAAGCACGTGCATGTTGGGCTTTATTAAAAATGAATGAAACTGGCATCGCCATTGTTCCAGTTACAGACTACTACACTAAGGAGTATCTAGTTGGTACCATAAGCTAGTCTGCCTGTGACATGTATCTCTACGGTTGCGTTCAATAAAACTGTCTATTTGGCCTTGTCCAGCGTTTGACATTATTTTTTATGTTGGTGACTACGGCTGTGTGCAGGGTCACTTACATAGCACTAGATGGTCATTGGGGTGAATAGATTTAAATTACACTCACACGCAGTTATTTTATTCAAGAACGTGAGAATCCCTGCGAACAAAACACACAAGTCTGGTTGTAACATCACGAGAACCACCGTTACTCACTCAAAATTACATATCGATAACGGTTTCTGACCATTGTGGAACAAAACCGCGCGCGCGAGCTCTGAAATTAGCGATCACTCATGCGGACTCCGCATGTGAGAGACAATTCTGTTTTTGATATAATCTAAGACAGAAGGTTTTGGAACAAATCGGTTGTTATATTCGTGTAAAAGGGTACAAGCACAACTCCTTCCAATAAAAATGTTAAAGCTACTTCTAAATCAGCTTGGTGTTTGTAACAAGACTACAACTCATCCACATAGATAACATCGTTCTGATGAGATCACTTTTGGACAGTGTCCTAAACTTGCATGAAATACACAAAAAGAAAAAAAAAATTTCACATCGACAACGCGTCAAGTATAGCTTAGTTTTTCCAATAATCACGCCCTGACTAGCGCGAAACAAGTCTGAACACGTTTCAAAAAACAGATTAAACTGGTATTCCTTGATATAACTAGACACTTGGAAGACCAAGGCCCAGACACTCACGTTCATACTTTACTGAAGCGGTGGTGTGATAACGACAGATACTTACACCTCACTTAAGATGACTTGCCCTGTTCCCACCAACTGGGTGTACATCAAAAGAAGTGATGACATGTTATCTATGCTGTCTAAATATGGTATGTATAAATATCGTGTGTATACGTATTAATATCTGTTGTAAAATACATATTGTATAAATATTGTATAAAAAGACAACACAATGCCGAGTCATACACAATACAACAACACAAGAATATCTACACAAAAATGGTATAGCCAAGTCTCTAACACTTCACCCCCACCTCTTCCTGCTGGCCCTGCTATAGTGACGTCTCTAACACGTCACCCCACCTCTTGATGGTGACCCTAGTAAAGTCTCTAACACTGCACTCCACCCCTTCATGGTGAACCTAGTATAGCCATGTCTCTAACACTTCACTCCCGCCGGCCGATGTCTTTAATCTACCACCAAAAACAACAGAGGCCTAAACACACACAAAAAATGGTATAGTCAAGTCTCTAACACTACACTCCCACCTCTAGGCGTTGGCCCAAGTATAGTGACACGTCTCTTTCACTCCCACCTCTAGATGTTGGTCCTAGTATAGACAGGTCTCTAACACTTCACTCCACCTCTCAATACTGGCCCTAGTATAGTGACGTCTCTAAAACTTCACTCCACCTCTTCATGCTAGACCTAGTATAGGCAAGTCTCTAACACTTCACTCTCACCTCTCGATGGTGGTACACCCGCCTGCTACAACCCAACATACACACACAACCTTACCCGCACATGCGCACAACCACACACAGACACATAACCACGCACGCACGCGAGCGCCCACCCCCCACACATACACAAACATAATCTACCACCTAAGAAGATGAAGAAACCTACCAAGCGGCTGAGACTAGTGTTTTAACTTGACATTATTTTAAAAGAATTAAATAACTCTACCCGACCTGTTAACTACAACGCTAGACATTTACAAGATGTAGTTACCAACGTTTGTGGGCTCTACGCCATTTATTTCATCTTGATCAAACCTCGCGGTGGTACTATGCAGCGCGTCCTACTGCCCTTTTCGGCTAGACATTACGCCAACGATCGATTAGTTATTCGATTAGTCAGACCCTGGCTAGCACACCACAAGACTGTTTTTCCTTCATAAACGATGGCGTGATAACGACAGACACTCACCTTGTTGAAGATGCTTACACGAAAAAGAAGTGACTACACCCGCACCCACCAACTGGGTGTATATGAAAGAGAACTCACCAAGTAACCCGAACCGACCGAGAGCTCCTAGACGTACATGAAAAAGAAGTGACGTCACCCATAGACCGTTCTTTGTCAATAAATATATAAAATGTATCTAGTGTTTTATATTTCTATATATGTATAACTAAATATCGTCTACATATTGTAAATATATATC
Source organism: Oreohelix idahoensis (assembly GCA_024509875.1). Taxonomy (NCBI): domain Eukaryota; kingdom Metazoa; phylum Mollusca; class Gastropoda; order Stylommatophora; family Oreohelicidae; genus Oreohelix; species Oreohelix idahoensis. The sequence continues at coordinate 111,980 of JAMPIV010002749.1, read as the reverse complement.
ATATAACTGTCTATAATATGTACGTATAACTGTGTGTAAAATAATCAACACATAACACAACAACAACATGCCCACCATGATTGAACTTATATATTACTATATAACAAGACATCTCCTCCTCCACGCTCCTCCACCACATTTTCCTTATATACAAATCACGCGCCTACAGACTGTATAAACAAACACACCAACACACAAAAATCCCCCCTAACCTAACCCCGCCCGCTACATTACATCCATGAGTCATCACCGCCAGCACACACAAAAAAACAATACCCGCTTCAAAAACCCTCTTAGTACCCTACTAACCCGCCATTATTGATTTTTTATATTTTCCGTCATTATCGATTTTTTATATTTTATATATATATATATATATATAGTCTAAATAACACACCACAGGTGCATCCTGACAACGTCACCACATCTCCCCTCAACATCTAAAATATCTCTCTTCCACCCCCAAAACCATACCACAACACACAAAAAAGCCCCCTAACCTACACCCGCCATATACTTCGCAACATGCATCGTCACCTTCGCCAGCACAAAAAACCTCCACTCGCTTCAAGAACCCTCTTAGTAATCGAATCCAACATTATCGATTTTTTATTTTTCCGTCATTATCGATTTTTTTATATTTTATATATTGTATGTCTATATATGTATATATGTATGTATATATGTATAACAGTACAATCCAACATCACACAAAAATCCCCCCTAACCTATACCCTACTATACATCGTCAACCTCGCCAGTACAAAAAACCTCCACTCGCTTCAAAAACCCTCTTAGTAATCTATTAATTATCGATTTTTTATTTTTTCCGTCATTATCGATTTTTTTATATTTTTTATATATGTTGTCTAAGTATTTTGTATATACAAAACGCCCGCCATTATCGAACAAATTTATTGTTATATACTACTCGTCAAAAGTCAAGGGCCACCCTATTATTTTCAATACACTTTTATATAAGCGCATAGAATGATTAAATGAAGGAAGTTTTTAGTAAAAATGGGTGCAATATCTTCCTCTGACAGTCCTCTATGCACGTTAAGCATAAAAACAACTCACCGACAACCATGGTGATCACGTGCAATTTGGTTTGCTGACCATAAATTCACATTTTTAATCTGTTTTTTCAAACTTCCATACAACCAAACAGGTGAAGTAATCGTGCTGATTGACATTCCACGTGCAATGGCGACTTTTCGTGAACAGAGTTCACTCTTAATTTGTTTTACAATCAGATGGATGGGTTTGAAAAAAATCGAAAAAAGGTGATTCGTCTTACGAGGACAAAAGACAAAGAAAATAGTCTACGTTACGGCCACAAGGCCTTCGTCAGGAAAGGAAAGAAAGTGAAGGCTAGATAGGACACATAAAAACTAAATAAAATAAAAACTGGGTACTTCCCTGAAGGCAAGAACCGAAATTCTATCAAAATCGCTGTCTGTTAATAAGCGCAGACTTAGGGTAGTTTCATCACTTGCAAAAACCATGCCACCGAGAAGAAGTCTTGACACCTTATAAAGAATGAGGGCTGTAGCATGGGTTGAAAGTGGTGTATCTGTCCGTGAGGTTGCTAGACGGCTTGCAGTGTCACACTCTACTATCCAAAGAATTTTGGAGAGATTTCAGGCCACAGGAAGTGTGGAGGATCGCCACCGGCCAGGTCGCCCTAGATGCACCAATAGACATGATGACCGGTACCTCTTGTTGTCAGCCCTGCGCCATCGAACAGTGACTTGTTCCACTCTAAGATGTCAGCTGAGACAGACTGTAAACGTTAATGTCAGTCAAAGCACCATTCGCAGACGTTTACATGAATTTGGACTGGCTGCTCGACGTCCTGCAGTCAGAATTCCTCTTACTCCTGCTCATCGCAGAGCCCGTGTTGCTTGGTGTCGCGAGCACATCCGATGGACAAGGCAACAATGGAGTCAAGTTCTCTTCACTGATGAATCTCGCTTCACTGTGTCATTCAATGATGGCAGGATTCGAATTTGGAGACGACCAGGAGAGCGATTTACTGATGACACAATTTGAGAGGAGGATCGTTATGGTAGGGGTTCTGTCATGGCTGGGGAGGCTTCTACAGACACGGCAGAACCCCACTCTACATCATCCAAGGCAACTTGACCGGCCCAAGATGCCAGAACGAAATCTTGAGACCAATTGTTCAGCCTGCTCTGGAGGCCATAGATGGTAATGCCATCCTCCACGATGATAACGCTCGATCCCATCGAGCTCGTGTGGTGAATGAGTTTATTCAGCAACATGGGATCATCAGGATGGCATGGCCAGCTCATTCACCTGACCTTTCTCCTATTGAGCACCTCTGGGATGTCCTTGGTCAAAGATTGTCAACAAATCACCCCCTGCCAATGGATGTTGCACAGCTGACTACATTTCTGCTTCAGGAATGGCAAGCTGTTCCTCAGGATACTCTTCGGACCCTTGTGGACTCGATGCGTCTACGCTGCCTTGAATGCCTTACTGCAAACGGTGGTCATACCCGATTTTGAAATGTCTATTTGTCCAATATCTATTGTGTGACTTTTGAAAAGGTGGGTGACACACTTCACAGCTTCATTGCGTATGAATGTGTGTTTCCATTTCTTTACGTGACATGCCAATTTGGTATTCAATAAATGCCGTTTTGACTGATACCAATTACGTTTATATCAGATTTGTTTTATGGTTTCAACCAAGGTTTTTCTAAGTGGCCCTTGACTTTTGACGAGTAGTATATAACAAGTCATGCGTCTCATCGTCAGAGGAAGTCCCCCGGCTAAAATATATCGCTATATAAAAAGTCATGCGCCGCCGCCTGAAAACGGCGCCGCCTGAAATCGATCGAGTATTTTGCTATATAAAAGTAATGCGCCGTAGCCTGAATGATACCTAAAGCGTACATTATATACCACTTGGGTTGTGCTCCATGTATCAGATGGGTTGTGTTCTATGTATCAGATGGGTTGTGCTCCATGTATCAGATGGGTTGTGCTCCATGTATCAGATGGGTTGTGCTCTATGTATCAGATGTTTTGTGCTCTATGTATCACATGGGTTGTGCTCTATGTATCAGATGGGTTGTGCTCCATGTATCAGATGTTTTGTGCTCTATGTATCAGATGTTTTGTGCTCCATGTATCAGATGGGTTGTGCTCCATGTATCAGATGGGTTGTGCTCTATGTCTCAGATGAGTTGTGCTCTATGTATCAGATGGGTTGTTCTCTATGTATCAGATGGGCTGTGCTCTATGTATCAGATGGGTTGTGCTCTATGTATCAGAAAAATAAAACTTTTTAATTCTTCATTCATTCAGCATCATTATTTTCCTCTTCACTCCTTATGGAGGTTGGGGCCACCACTGTAGCTGGTCCCCTAGCCGGAAGCCTGCACCAAGAATTCTCATGCTCATACAGCAATGATTTTTACATGATGACGTTGCCAGCCCCATATTTATATAACCTCATATTTGTCGCCTTGTACGACATGCTTGAGATAACAGTAGTCCTAATCTTCCTTTATCTTATCGAAGGTCAACCTGAACTACACGAGGCATAGTTCTATTATCACTTAGTGGAGGCAGTGAGCGAGAGCTGTGCCTGTACCAGACTGTCCTTTTTCGCGGACCTTCGGTCCCGAATAAAATTTTGGCTGGATGGAAGTATGGCTGGCATGGTGAAATGGTTTTATGGCGGCAAAAGTAGAGTACACTCGAGGGCAAGTTCGGGGCACAGTGGACTGATCATCCGCTTGCTTGTCACTGATCAAAGAAACAACAATTAATAATCTGTTGTACCAATAAACGCCGTTAGGTGTAACGGAACAACGGATAATTTCTTGTTGCCCTATGACGCCGCAAGGTGTGATGGCCGGAGACTGCTTAGTCTTGTCAGTCAATGGCCAAGGGAGAATGATGATGATGATGATATCTCTCGTTCTGTCCTTTTTAAGTATTTATATATAAGCTAAATCCTTCATGTTCGGGGTTGGGAGATTTTTTTTTCTTCGTCGAGATACTAGGGATAGAATTTCTTGTCGCCGAGATATAGAATCACCTTTTCAGAATTCTTTAGACATCAATATCTACTGGAGAACATTTGCCTTCTCTTATGCTTCTCCCTCTCTCGAATAGGTCTCTCTCTCTATTCGGGAGACTATTGATACTACTTCATAAGTGATAGCTTTCTATACACCTTTCATAGCTCTTGCGTGACAGTCGCAAGCTGTGGCTAAATAGAGTCTTGCATGGGGCTAGCAACCTCATAACGTAAAACAACTTCAGAAAACGCTACTGCTTAGTGCACTTGAACTACTCTAACTCAGGCTTAGTGCACTTGAACTACTTTAACTCAGGCTTAGTGCACTTGAACTACTTTAACGCAGGCTTGATGCATAGGAGCCAACTGTGGTAGAGACCTAAGGGAACTAACGAAAGCAAAGATTTATTAGTAATATTCATAATAATATGGATTAACTGAGAAGGCTAGCTTGGAGATTGTAACCAGCGAGATTACTTTTTATACTGGCTAGACCGCTGGAGAGGTATGACCAGATGTAAGGCCTAACGCTTGCCGCTAGTCATGTGTGAAATTAACGAGCGATGAGACGACAGAAAATTGCTTCGCAGACAGACGATGTATTGTCTGGTTACAGCAGAAAAATGCGAGTGAAAGATTAGAATGTGAAGCTATAAGCGAACACTAAGACAATTAGGCACATAGAAAGATACATTGGGTGATAGATAAATAGATATAAATATAGATGAAAAGACAACAGGAGATTAGATAGATAGATAGATAGATAGATAGATAGATAGATAGATAGATAGATAGATAGATAGATAGATAGATAGATAGATAGATAGATAGATAGATAGATAGATAGATAGATAGATAGATAGATAGATAGATAGATAGATAGATAGATAGATAGATTAAACAGTGAAAAAATGTAAGGTAAATACGCTTGCCCATCCTTAGTATTGTTGGTAAGGTTTTTTTCAGGGTCATCTTATTGCGACTACACAAGTTAGCTGAGCGCATATATCCAGAGTCACAGTGTGGATTCTGAGCTGGTAGACCAACAACAGACATGATCTTTTCTCTTCGCCAGCGTCAGGAAAAATCAAGAGAGCAGAAAAGACCTTTATATATCGCCTTTATAGATCTAACAAAGGCATTTGACCTAATTAGTAGGGATGGACTCTTCAAAATCCTGCTGAAAATATGCTGCCCTGCTAAATTGCTGGAAATGATAAAGTCATTCCATGAGGACATGAAGGGAACAGTCCAGTATGCTGGAAGCACATCACAGCCCTTTGACATACGCAGTGGCGTTAAACAAGGCTGCATTATGGCTCCAACCCTCTTCGGGATCTTCTTTGCCTTACTCTTGAAACATGCATTCAGAGATGCAACTGAAGGAAAATGCCTTCACACTAGGTCAGATGGCCGTCTTTTTAATCTCGCAAGACTGAAGGCAAAAACAAAAATCAGAAGCATCATTATAAAAGACTTGTTATTCGCTGAGGCCATGTCTGCAGAATGGGAGAAGATCGGATACCACGACAAGCATGGGAAACAAAGAGCCAAGGATCCAGACCCCGAGGACGACCCAGAGTCCGCTGGGAGGACAACATTAGACAATCTTTGAAGGATCGAGGACTAGAATGGAACCAGGCCAGGAGGAAGACAGCCGATAGGATAGTCTGGCGCTCTCTCTTCCAAACCTCTACACCTCACGGTAGAAGGGGAACGACTAAGTAAGTAAGTAAGTAAGTATTCGCTGAGGACGCTGCAGTCGTCACTCAAAGCCAACAGGAGCTTCAGAGCTTGATAATGTCACGGATTGCCTCCCCTGCTTTGCAGTAGTGGTCCAACAATGGCCAAAACTAAAGAGTATCTAAATGGGTTGTCAAAGTGTTTACCTTCGCACAAGTGTAATGGCGATAATGACCGGGTATTGTTACGATACTACCACAGTTCACCTGGCGGAACGTAACTAAGTCTGAGGAGTGGTAAAGCAAAAATTTAAGAGATAAAGATAGTCCCATAGCAGATACTTCCGTACGGGAGTGAAGTGTTAGAGACTTCACCCTACTAGATTCAGCATAGAGCAAAATAATGAATGAAAGGGGAAAAAAAATTGCCAAATAATAAGCGATCGGAGAGAAAAATGAAGAAGAAGAAATGATACTGCCGGAGGGCTGAAGGTGTGAGAGAGCCACCAAAAGAACATGTACATTCGTTTTGTCACAGATGAATCGCTTCACCAAAGCACGCAAGGACTTTAGCCTCACAATAAGTCTAAAGAAAACAAATGTGCGGAGTCAGGATGTCGGTGCTGCACCAGTTATCACTATCGATAACTGAATTGGCAGTGGTGCACCACTTCATATACCTGGGGTCCACCATCAATGACAAACTTTCTCTGGACACAGAAATTGACAGCCGCATTGGCAAAGCTGCAGCTACCTTTGCCCGCCTTACATTGCGTGTTTGGGGAAACTCCAAACTTACAATGAAGACCAAAGCTGCTGTATACAACGCCTGGTTTATCAGCACACTTCTGTATGGTAGAGAGACATGAACAACCTATGCTACGCAAGAAAGAAGGCTGAATACATTCTATCTACGGTGTTTGCGCCACATCCTCGACATTTCGTGGAAACATAAAGTGACAAATGTCTAGGTGTTGTCACGTGCTGGCCTTCAAAGCCTGTATACAGTGCTTAGACAGCGCAGACTCTGCTGGCTTGGCCATGTCCACCGCATGGAAGATGGTCGCATTCCGAAATATATCTTCTACGGACAACTAGCAGATGGCAAAAGAACAGTTGGACGACCGCAGCTGAGATTCAAAGATGTGTGCAAGAGAGACATGAGGGCACTGGATATAAATCCAGCAACCTGGGAGGATGAAGCTGCCGATGCGCCACCTCAGATTGGGCGAAAAGAAGCTCTCACGGCAAGCAGAAGAGAGGAGACATCGTCAAAAGGAACACCAGGAAAATAAGCAGTTGAGGGCTGTCACCTCAGGGGCGCATTCCCATAGTCAGTTATGATTGAAGGGGCTATTATTATTATGACGGTTGCCCACCTGATCAGTGCCTCCCATTCTTATATTAATGCGTAAAAAAATGAAGACAGCTATTGTAAATATGATAATAAAAAGTTAACAACAACAAAAAAGAAACATTAAAAAAACAAAATTGGATTCAGATGTGTGTAGTGAATTGTTCCGTCGTAAAGCCAACTGTAATACAACTTTTTATCTTTTTAGCTCTCTCCTTGACGTACTTATTCCTGTGTGTCTTAATGTTGTATAGCGACTTCACTTACGACAATTTATTTCTGGAGATACCAACATTTTTTACGTCAATGTCTGGCCATTTAATTTAAATCAGGCAAATTAAAAGTTTAATCAACTGCCACTTCTTCGAAAGAGGGCACTTCTTTCTGCTGAGAATCTACTCCATTGATGAAGAACAACTTTTTTAAAATTTAGAATGAACTTCAGTATCGACATAGACAAAATTTATTACGTCTGCTTAAAAGGAATCAAGAAGGATATTTAGAAGCTGTTGGTCGGTCCACTGCCAATAGAAAGAAATCACTATCGTATACCGACATCAAATGGATTTTTAGTTTCCGAGTCAACTAATTTGGGGTTAGAAGTTCTTTTATTTTTCTTGTCTGCAAAAGTTTGGTTTGGTGGAAGATGTGTTAGCGTGAGTGTGACTGCAAGTGAGTATGGAAATTCAATGAGTATTTTTTTTTAAATATTTGGCGTTTCTGTTCCTCTGAATTTTTGCATCAAACATATGAAGCTGTCATTATCAATTTGCTGTCCTGTTTCTAAGGGAGCATGATGCTGTCGCTACATTTGGCCTAGATGCAGGAAACACACGCCAAAACATTCCATGTCTTCATGCAGTATGACACATGTAGCAGTTTGTTTTGTGTAACTATAATAGCCCCTTCAGTCATAACTGACTATGAGAATGCGCCCCTGAGGTAACAGCCCTTCAGTCATAACTGACTATGGGAATGCGCCCCTGAGGTAACAGCCCTTCAGTCATAACTGACTATGGGAATGCGCCCCTGAGGTAACAGCCCTTCAGTCATAACTGACTATGAGAATGCGCCCCTGAGAAGACAGCCCTCAGCTGCTTATTTTCCTGGTGTTCCTTTCGACGATGTCTCCTCTCTTCAGCTTGCTGTGAGAGCTTCTTTTCGCCCAATCTGAGGTGGCGCCGTAGAGAGCATCGCACGTTGTACGATCCGCAGCTTGATCCTCCCAGGCTGCTGGATTTATGTCCAGTGCCTTCATATCTCTCTTGCACACATCTCTGAACCTCAGCTGCGGTTCCTTTGCCATCTGCCAGTGGTCCGTAGAAGATATCTTTCGGGATGCGACAATCTTCCATGCGCTGAACATGACCAAGCCAGCGTAGTCTGGGCTGTCTAATCAGTGTATACATGCTTTGAAGGCCAGCACGTGACAACATGTTTTATGTCGGGTGATTGAAAAATACCTCGGAGCTGTCATAGACCAGAAGGTGGGCATCAAAGAAGAGTTGGCTACGCGAAGAGCAGCTGCTGAGAGACTTTTTCAGACGAAAAGTCGAGGATTACTCAGCAAAAGAGAAGTTTGCAAGAAGACGAAAATGGCTATATACCGCTCCACTTATATCCCAATCTTTACGTATCGATGCCAGTCATGGGTAATGACTACAACCCACAAAAGCCAGATTCAAACCTCAGAAATGAGGTATCTGAGGAAGGTGATTGATATAACAGGAAGAGATATGGTCCGCAACTAGACGATACGGCAAGGCCTAAAAACCCAACCCCTGCAGACTCAGGTAGAACAGTCCCAACTAAGATGGTTTGGCAATGTCTGCAGAATGGGAGAAGATAGACTACCACGACAAGCATGGAAAACTAACAGCCGGGGATTCAGACCTCCAGGACGACCCAGAGTCCGCTGGGAAGATAACATTAGACAATCTTTGAAGGACCGAGGACTAGAATATAACCAAGCCAGGAGGAAAACAGCAGATAGGACAGCATGGCGCCCTCTCTCTTTCAAACCTCTACACCTCACGGTAGAAGATGAACGACTAAGTAAGTAAGTAACATTGAAAAGTCAGTTCCTGTGTTACTTACTTACTTAGTCGTTCCACTTTTTTTCACTTATATGTGTTGGATATTCATAACAAAAAGGTCAAAAACAAAGAGTAATAACTGACATTTGATTAATAAGTATTATTAATATTTCAGCCTCCTCTACCACTTTGTACATCAACCACTGATCTCCAAATGTCATAGCGGGCAACACTTTTTTGTCTCTCTCTTGTAACGTCAGTTGATTGGCCCGTTTAGATTTTATCTTATTAAATTTTTTTTAAACACAAAAAAAACCTGTTCGTCAAATAGAAGTTATTGCTACTTTTTTTTTTAAATGGTCGTATGCGTATCCAATGGATATTAAAATGGTATTTTAAGATCAGTAAAATGGAACTGGTGATAAAACCTAGACAAATGTCCGTGGAAAAAAGAAAGATGAGAAGAAGACGATGGTGATGGATAGGACACACATCGAAGAAACCTGTGGATAGAATAACAAAGCAGTCTTTATTCTGTAACCCCCAACGTAAGAGAGGCAAAGGTAGACCAAGAAACACATGGAGAAAAGCACTGGAGACAGAAGTGAATTTGAAAAAAAACATGGAAAGAGCTTGAGTTGATGGCACGTAACAGGACAACATAGCATGTGTTTGTTGAAGGCCTATGCTCCTTGTGGAACTAAAGGGTATTGAATGATTGATTGATATCCTGTAGATACAAGTAAGGAAATAAAAGTTTATAAAATACGGAATGGCTTTTCAAAAACCTTGTAAAACTAGGTTTCCAGCCCCATGCATAACCTTACTAACGACATGTCCGTGGGAGCAATGGTCCTGTGCGAAATTTCTTCGTCACTTGTGGGACCAATAGAAACCACACGGAAAAGCAAAGATATGTTTTAACCTAGCAGTGGTGCACCAGTTCACATACCTAGGGTCCACCGTCAACGACAAACTCTCTCCCCCTAGACACAGAATTTGACAGCCGCATTGGCAAATCTGCATCTTTGCCTGCCTCACAACGCGTATTTGGTGGAACTCCAAAATCACAAACAAGACCAAAGCGTTGGTATATACTGCTTGCGTGACCAGCTCGCTTCTATATGGCAGCGAGACATGGACAACCTATGCTAAGCAATAAAGAAAGCTTAATACCGCTACGATGTCTATGCCTGTGATGATATTGTCTCCCCTGCTTCGCAGTAGTAGTCCAACAATTGCCATATTTACAGTATAATGATGAGGGTCTTCAAAGGTGTCAACCTTCGCTCAAGATTACTCTTGACCGAGATATAAATAGAAGAATGAAGCTTCAGCTTTAGGAAGCCTCACGGGATTTTAAAGAAAAACAATAATAATAACTGAGATCATCTAAGCTCTCATGAACTTATTATTCTCCCGCCCCTTCTGTGAGGTAATATGCTTTCACTCGTATTTCTGAGCCCCCAGCCGAAGGTGATTCAGTAAAATCTTAATCTAGTAGCTCTGTCTGATAATGTATTATAACAATATGAGTCATTCGGGTGCAGACATACGCTTCACTCAATAGCGATTAAACCAGCTATAGCTTTAAAGTTATAGATGTTGTTGTTACGTTGTTATTGATCCAGCAGCGCTTGGGCTCTCGCCATTCGGCCGAATGTGATATCTGCATGTTTTCACAAGTTGTTTTGTTTCTCCGTACAAGGTGTTCCACTTATCTGGCCTCGGAGGAAGGAGCATTTTCCTAACATCAGCTAGTGCTGGGCACTCAAAGACGTGGTGGCCAACTGTTTCGTAGAAGTAGTTGCACAGCTGGCACTCTGGCAAGTGTTGTGGTTGGATTCTGTAGAAGTGACTGATGAGTGGTATGTGTTGTGTTCTGAGCCTAAAAATGGTTCTCTGATCCCTCCTTGTAAGATTACCAATGTTGTCATTAGGATCAGGACCGGCCATATGTCTGTAAACCTCTCTCCCGGTGTTTCCCATGGCCCATCTGTTCAGCCAAGTTTCTTTGTTTGTTGTTCGTATGAGTGATTTGGTTTTTTGGAGAGTTGTTGCTGTGAGTGGTTGTTCCTGTCTCGTTTCTTTCTTTGCTAATCTATCTGCTCTGTCATTACCTGGTGTATTTGGGTGACCAGGGATCAACTGCAAAACTATTCCGATGCCATAGGAAGTGATAAGCTGATCAGCATCCAGTATTAATTTGGCTAATTCAGTTCTACAATGTCCACTGCCTTCCAAAGCTTGAAGGGCAGACAATGAATCAGTAAAAATGACGATGTTTTTAGCATTTGAGGGAAAGGCATCGATTACAGTCTTCAGATGGTATACTGCTGTTTCCAGTGCAATGATTTCAGCATTGTATTTAGAGCAAAGCTCTCCGCATGCATCAAACAGCTCGTCGGAGGATCCATCTGGGTAACATATGTAGACTCCATAACCTGCTTAAATGCAGATCCACCCGTATAGACATGCAACCATTCTTCGGGGTAGGCATCAATGGTTCGTTGTGATGCACTCATAAGACTGACTGGGTCGGAGTGTTTGGTTGTTCCATCTACTAATTTTATTTGTACTTCTGGTGTTTTTAAGCGAGTATATGGTAGTAAATTATGTACTACTTTCTGTATATCTTGTCTTCTTTCTGGGAGGTGGTATCTTTCCTGAATTTCATGGACATGTTGTAAGACTGACGTGTTTTATTCTTTGCTTGTGTTCCCAGTTTTCTACAAGGTGTCAATTGGGGCTGTTTCGGTTCATTCTCTTACATCTTTCATAAACCTCTAAAGCAGCTTTATCCCTCCTCAACCCAATGGGCGTATTTCACATGCAGCAGTTTGAGTTGATCTCATAGCTCCACTAATTAATCGAAGGGCACTGCTTTGCACTGTGTCAAGAGAGTCTAGTGTGTCTTGGAACAGGTTGTAAGTAGTGAATTGTTGTATTCTATCGCATACGGACATAGCCACTCAGAGTATCTTTGTCTGATCCTCATGTAGTGCCTGCAAGCACCTTCAATAGTTGTAATCGCCTCAGTGCTTTGTTCTTTGTATTCTCAATATGGTTCTTGGGGTTGAGCTGCTGATCAAGTGTGACTTCAAGATATATGGGATGTTCTGCTTTTATCACTTGGTGTTTGTGTAGCCACAGGTTGATATTCTTCTTGGCTACTTTATGGCTTTTGGTAAAGATAGTGTACACAGTCTTTGTATAGCTGACCTTTAGTTTCCATGTTTGGCAGTACTCGTGCAGTCTTCTAAGGTCTCCGTTTAGTCTGTGAGCTCCACTTTCAACATTCTCATGACTCTGTCATATGGCCAGGTCATCAGCATAAAGAGCTTTTTCGGCTTTGATCTGGTCCGCTAAGTCATTGATATTGATGAGAAATAGAGTGCAGCTTATTGGTGAGCCTCGTTGTAAGCCCTCCTCTAAGACTTCTTTTGATGCCATTGCATCATTTATCTTTGTCTGGATTGTTCGATCAATCAAAATATATTTTATCCAGTTGAATAACTTGCTATGTATTCCTATGCCAATCATCTTCATTAGGAGGCCTTTTCTCCATACACGATCATAGGCCTGCTGGAGGTCAAAGAAGATGGCCACAGTATGTTTCTTATTCTGAAAGCCATCATGATTTCTTTGCGTCAACCGAAAAAGCTGGCTTATGTGGGTTCTGAACAGCTGTTGGTTCTGAAGCCTGCCTGTTCATGACACAGAATACTGGAACTATCAAGGAACCAATAGAGACGTGTGTTTATCATTCTTTCAGCAATTTTGCCCAGGCACGATGTTAGAGATATCGAGCAATAGCTTTTGGCTTCATCTGAGGATTTGTTGGTTTTTAAAATGGGAACAAAAAAATGTGAATTCCTCCAGGTTTTCGGGAGTTTCCTTGATCTCCATGTCTTATTTATTAGCTCGAGGACTGCTTCTCTCCCAGATGGGCCCAGGTGGAGTAACATTTCTTTATGGATCTTGTCAGGCATTCGAGACTTTCTAGGTTATAATTTCTTCAGGACTTGCTCTAACTTTTTCATGCTAAATTCTTCTTCGAATAGAGAGGCATTGACTGATGAGGCTTTCTTTTGTTTCTTTAACTGGCATAGTTGTTTCCTGTCCAGCTCTATGGGTTTTCCTGCTCTATTCACATTGGTAAAGTAACGGTTGAAATGTTCTGCTTTCTTTTGGTCGTCAGTGATTGTTTTCCTTCCCTCTATCATTATCTTTGGATTCATCCTTCTTCTACTTTCTCCAGAAAGATTATTTACTAATGAACATGCTTTATTTCTATTCTGCCTGAGATCTAAGGTGGAGCATGTTTCTGTCCATTCAGCTTTTTTCGCCTTCTTAACTGTAAAATTCAACTCCTCAAGAGGACAGCCAGACAAGCCAGAATAAGGAATAAGATCAGGATTCTACTCTATAGGACCGGACAACGTAGTTTAGCATCTTGTTGATTTACACAACGACTACTCTGCCTTTATTAAAATGGAAAGCCCGGAATCCTAGGAACCTGAACACTAAGTCATAGTCGGATTTTATTTGCAAAGTAATACCCTAGACCACGTGTAAGAGGCATCTTAACCAAGTTGCCGAAACTATATCTCTGAGCCAGAAGTCAGTCTGTGTTCCCAAGTATCTAAGGTGAGTTGTACATTTTATAATTCTATATTTCGCATTTATTAACATGTGAAATTTGCTAAGGGATGTCAAAGTCATACGAGGCTCGCAACTTCAGCATATAGAATGATGGTTTCATGAACCACCAGTGCAAGAGCTGCAGAGACTGCTTTATGCAGAACCAAAAGCAGAGGTATCCCCAAGTTCCATATGCAGCAGGGTGTGGATGATGACAGTAGTGATGTACATACTTATTATATTGACCTTTTCAACCAGTGCATATGTAAATGTAAACATGTTCAATATAAATGCATTGGAATTTTTCCGCTCACTGGCATTAACATTAATGCTCAGAGAGGATTAAGTTCTGAGGCAGATGGGATGGTGGAATGAAAATGGGGGGAGGGACACCTGATTTTCTTATCAACCCAATACTCAGGAGGGTATTAGTTTTTCTCTTATTTCATGATACTAGTCGGTGGTACCAATGTGTGGTGCTATCTGTGGCACAGGTGTGTAGTATAAGGGGGTTTCAGTCAAAACTAGACACCAACATCAGAAGGGTCTTAATAGACGTTGGACCATCTTCGCAATCTCTCAACGATACTACGAGGGACGTGTTGCGGCTACCAGACATGACCAGTGAACCAGTCCATATCCTGCAAATAATAAGCTGGAGCAGAAACCAACCGACATCTTACTGGCAGTTAAGTACCCATTCAAAGCTGCCAAGTGAATTCTCTAATAAAGAGAGTCTGATTTGAAATCAGACATTCACCTGTGAGGAAATCTTAAAGACTATATCTAAATTCACCATACCCTTATTTATTTTACATTTGTTAACGATAATTGATTGTTAAATTTGTTATCTGTAAATATACAAATTTATAGTTCATTTAGTCATTTTGAGTGAACTGCACCTGTAGGTCTCAGTCATTTTAAATACTTATAAAAGAGCTATTTAATAATATTTTACTGAGTCAAATGAGTTGGGGGGCTCATCAGAACGAGCAAAATCCTAACTAAGGTCAAGAAAGATACAACGTTTTTACGGCTTGGATCCTATCAGCCGCAGTACTTGATTTCTTTAAATTCCTACAAGGCTCCCTAGAACTGAAGCACCATTCTTCAATTCACATCTCTTCCAAGAGAAATCTTGAGTTAAAGATAGATACCTTTGAAGACCCTCAGTAGATACTCTGAATTTTGGCCACTGTTTGACCATTACTGCACAGCAAGGGGAGTAAATCCCGTGACAATTGCATGCTTTAGTACTATCTTTATCTTTTAAGAGATGATCATCTGATTGGCAGAGCGGTCAGAGTGCTTGACTTTCTCGGTAAACTTACTGAGTTCCGGGTTCGAAACATGGTAATGTCACGCTTCAGTCAACCCAGCTGTAAATAAAAACTTTATTCTGCTCTTGGCTTAGGGAAGGCAAAGGCGGCGAGGAAGGGAGAGATCACCGCACGTCATAAATCTGAGACTTAGTTAAATAAAGTCTCCAACACTTCACTCCACTAAGGCAGTATCTACTATGAGACTACCTTTACTGTTCCCTTTGAGTTGCAATAAAGCACTCCATGGAGTCTTGTAGAGTGACATCTGTAGCAATTTGTTTTGTAATAAAGTTGCTCACCCGTGTGTGTCCGGGGCCCGAAAAGGGAGTACAAAATAGTAATACTTAGACCTATGGTGCATGTCGTAAAAAGCTACTAAAGGGTGAGCATAGGGCCGGTTACACCATCATGTAGAAATTTTAAACCAAAAAAAATTCCAACAAATATATGGACAGATTAACTAAAGAAAATAAAACTCAGCCAACCAAGACAGGAGACGGTCCACTGGCAGGGAGGCGTATGAAACAGCACAGAGAATGTACGTACATTGAACGATCAAGGGAAAGCGGAACAGTTGGCAGCAGAAATGTGGGACTACAACAAGATCGATGCCTTGGGATCACCAGGCAATCCTTGTTCTGGAATCCACAGGGTAAGAAACGTAGGGGAAGATCAAAGAACACATGGAGAAGAGAACTGGAGACAGACATGAAGGGGATGAAGGATACATGACAAAACATTGACCTGATGGCGCGGAACAGGAACATTTGACATATATTTGTTGAAGACCTATGCGACTGGAGAGTTGAAAGGTGAAAGAAGAAGACTGACTGTTAAAGCTTGTGTGGCCGTGTACATAGTTGTTCCTTTGGAAACAGACTATATTCTTACAAGACAGAGGAAGCACAGACCACCCCATAATTTTATATTTTATGAGAAACAGAAAATAATAAATAGTGTCACATATTTAGGGTAGAGTCGCTTCTACACGCCATTTCTAATAATTGGGTGATTTCCCCTGACCAATCGGATAGCTCAGATTTACCCCGGGGAAAGTGAAACAACGACGCCATTTTAGCAGTAGAATGAAAGAGCGCAACTCAAGAGGTCGTATCTGGTCCAGCTCTACATATTTCTTAGTTTGAGAAAATCAAACTTCAACATTTCTTATAAAATGTGTATTTTAGGACATTGAGTGGTTATATATATATATTTCTTACTGGCGTAAGTAGTGACAATCGTTAAATATGTATTTTGAATAGAGCTCCCAACCCTAGTCGCAGCAGAACTAGGTTCGAGGATTTGAGTCAATTTGCAAAAAAAATGTCTTACACCTCAAACCATGTAGAGTAGAAAATATTCTTGTGTTGGAAAGCATTTAACTCAAGGAATGCTTATGATTATAAAGAAATCAAGGACAAATCTGAGGAGATGGGTAAATGTCGTCGAACCTAAAATAAGACTGTAACTTAAAGGAAGGAACACGGTGGAAAACGTATGGTAATATGGTGCCCGTGACCACTTCTCTTTGATAAAGCGAATAACTAGCGATCATAGACCATGGACGATTTACTACATAATTTTCAACAGCTTGGTGTGAAACAACAACAACAACAACCACAGAACCAACCCGTAAATACACAACCACTGCAGCCCCAGGACAGACAAAATATGGAAGGACCAACAATAATAGCGCTACGGCAAATTACTGAAACCCTACAGAAAAATGACAACTACGCGAAATTCACACAGGTTAGATCCATTGTTCAGCCGTTCGATGGAAACAAGAAAAAATTCAGAAGATGGTTGTCCGACATGGAAAAATTTGCGGCACTAGCAGAGGCAACAACGGATGAAGAGAAAAAGAAAATCGCTCTGTTAGGTTCTGATTCGTACGTGACTGATTTTTTAAGAAGGAGGTCCCAGCAGTACCCCACAGAAACCTACGAGTCCCTAAAAAAAGAGCTCACCCAGAGATATGGGGAAATCATAGACAAAATGCATGCTTGGTCAGTCCTTAGAAGCATGAAACAGGAAAGAGATGAATCGGTACAACTTTTTGGAGATCGATTCCTCAATATGGCAGAAGAGGCATTTTGCGGAGAAATCCCTACCACACCTGATGTAGAAATACAGTTAGTGGGGATATTTGCCGATGGCCTTAGAGCGGAAAATATCAGAAGGCATCTTATTAGAAAAGACACCAAGACTATTGCTGAAACAATCCAAGCAGCAATACAGGAGGAAAATCTTCACCGAAGGTTCCAACAAAGAGCAGGTAGGGAACCCCGACCAGAATATAGGGACTATGATGAGCATGAGCCTATGGAAGTTGACCATACCAGGAGGCAATGGACTCGCCCACGACAACGAGATGATAGGCCCCGCAATTATAGACCCCCCACACAGAGGCAAAACGACGTCAATAATGTCAATATAAACGGATGCTTCACATGCGGTAGGTTCGGACATGGTTACAAGTCCTGTAGAGCAAATTACAATCACGCACCACCCAGAAGAGGAGGTTACCAACCACAACAACCCGCACCACCCCACGTGATTACACCAGAAATCAGTATACCAGAGGCGCACCTCAACCCCTCATGCGTCAGGGAAACGGCCGCGCCACTCACTAAACAGGACCGTTAGTGAGGGCAACAATCACAGAAACTGGTCCAAAACAAAAGAAACAACACAGAACAGAAATTGTCAAGTGGGCCCATCCAGTAAAATACAATATGAAGAAATGTTGCATGATGGAACTAAAATACATCCGGACCCCAGTTCCTGCATCATGTCTATACAGGGCCAACAATATAGGGCACTGGTAGATACAGGAGCATCCATCAGCCTTATTAGGTTCCAGCTGTTCAAGAGGATCCAACACTTAGTACGATTTCAACCGTCCAAAACACACCTAGCTTCAGTCACGGGACAAAGACTAAATTCAGTTGGGACAGCATGGCTAAAATTTTCCTTAGGCGAAACAAATTTTGAACACCCATTTGTCATTACTAAAGGAATGTCTAGAAATCTTATCCTAGGGAGAGATTTTTTTTAACAAACACAAAGTTCGAATATACTATGACCTCCACAAAATCAAAGTCAACAATACGTACATAGATCTCCAGGACGATATCCACATAGCGTCTTTAGTAAGGATTACAGCTCCCATAACGGTGGCTCCAAACTCCCTGGTCATAGCAAAAGGCAGAGTAAAAAATTCTGAGTACATAACACCAGGGCAATCAATTCAAGTACAGCCCCTAGCAGAAGAAAGCATTATTGATGACCCATTGTTGCAAATTACAGAGGGAATCGCTGAAGTATCGAAGTCCAGAGATTTCCCCATCATGATATTGAATATGTCAGGAAAAACTACCACTATAAAAAGAGGCAAAGTTGTAGCGCAAGTGGATACGTCAACAATAAGACAAACCAAAACCAATAGAGACCATCCACAAATTGTCTCAACCACTCCCACTGGACATAATGCACGAAATCGCAGTACAAATAACCATAGTACACGGAAAGTAAACAGTTATAAGGCTTATGCAGAAAAAGGCAGTAACATCAGTCACAGTTATGTTACACCACAGCATACCCTACCCAGATGGCAGAAACGAACCAGTCCATACATAAGAAGAGAAAGGCCACAGTATGAAAATGACTATAATTACTCATTCTTGCGCCCCAGCACACCAAGAGAAAAGATGAAGTGCTGTATATCACAGAGTAACAGAGAAACAGAAATTGTCTTGCCAGGAGGATATCCAAAGCGACAAGACAGTGATACATGCCCCATGGAGTATCAATATAACTCAAAAACAGGTGGATATGATAAAGTCCCAAAACCAATTGAAATTTCCGAAGAAAAGGAAGAATTCTTATATGACTATACCACAGGAGGATACTATAGCAGCAAAGTTGGAAACAGAAAGAATGAAAATCTTTCGCCCAGGGAAAGAAGACAGCCCTATAGCACAAACAGAAGAAATACAGTAACGTACGCGGATAAGCGCAGTTACGGCAGAAATAATCAGAAAAAATGGCACAACAACGACTACCCCAGAAATATAATAAGAAATGAATATACAGTAAATGCAGTGACAAATGGAAATGCACACAGTACATGGCAGAGGAGACAGTACCAAGCACAGCCCAATGAACGGCAAAGAACTACGCAAAAGAAAGCCACATACCAGGAGCAGAGATTTTCACAAGATGCAAGAAAAATGTCCCAAAATTATGGGAATGAAACGGAGGCATCAAGACAGACCAGAGATATCACAGCAGATCATAAATACAGAGAGAGAATAGCTCAGTTACTTGCAATCCTGAATGCCACAGAAGATAATAAGCAACGTTTGAAAACGTTTGTAGAAAAGCACCAGGATGTATTCGCACTCAATGACATGGAATTAGGCAGAACTAACACTGTCAAAATGGACATTCAAACAACCACAGAGGAGCCAATACATATGAAACCCTATCATACGCCCTTGAAAAACAGAGAACTCGTGGAAAGGTCTATAAATGAAATGCTACAGGCAGGAATCATAGAAAGATCCCGTTCCCACTGGTCCTCACCCATAGTGATCGTAACAAAGAAAGACGGCTCCAGTCGCTTTTGCTGCGACTACCGTGCCCTTAATAAAATCACAAAAGTCATTTCCTACCCCCTCCCCAGGATAGACGATCTACTTGCGACGTTAGGAAAGTCTACATACTTTACCACACTTGATGCAAGGTCAGACTTTTGGTGCATCCCCATGACACCTGAGGCAAAACAGAAATCCACATTCTGTTCACATATGGGAAGCTTTTTTTGGAATGTTATGCCATTTGGTCTAAAAGGATCTCCAGCAACATATATGTCACTCATGGATGAAGTGTTAAAGGGTCTACATCCATTTGCCCTGGCATACATAGACGATATCCTGATACATACCGCAGGCACGATGGAAGACCACCTCCGCAAGGTTGAAACAGTGTTTGATAGACTCAGGCATCACCAAATAAAGTTAAAACTGTCGAAGTGTGAGTTTCTAAAGACAGAAACAAAATATTTAGGCTTTGTCATCAATAGACATGGCGTCAGACCTGATGAAGATAAAGTCAAAGCCATAAGAGAAATGCCTAGCCCCAAGACGGTGAGACAAACACGCTCATTTATTGGTACAATAGGGTACTATAGGCGCCACATCATCAATTTCTCCAGAGCAGCAGAGCCTTTGATAGCCCTTACCCGCAAGTATGCACGTTTCAAATGGACAGAAGACTGCCAGAGATCCTTTGAGTATCTTAAAAATGCCCTAACCACCATCCCACTGCTTGGACATCCAGATATTTCTCAGCCCATGATACTATACGCCGTTGCCTCAGATAACGCAATTGGTGCTTGTTTGGTCCAACCTGTACTAGAAGATGAAACACCCATCCTACCAAACATTCCCAATGAGAAACCCATTGCATTCCTATCCCACGCATTGTCAAAGTCACAAAAACGGTGGACCACCACTGAGAAAGAAGCATATGCTATTCACTATGCAGTACAAAAGTTTGACTTTTACGTCAGAGGAACTAAACTCATTATAAGAACTGATCATCAACCTTTGGTTAACTGGCTCACCAAAACACAAGAACAGCCAAAGAAGTTACAGACATGGGCAATGAATTTACAGTCCTACGACACCACTATCGAACATATCCCAGGCGAAATGAACACCTGTGCAGACCTCTTATCCAGGATTAAATATGATGATGAAACTGAAGTGAAAACAAATAGAGTCAAAAATGATGGCACATCCTCAGAGATTGACGATAATGCTAAAGAAATTAATGAAATTACTTCATCAAGTCGAAGAAGTACCTCAGATTCTGCCACTCAAGTAGAAGAAGAAAGCCAAGATATGTTTGACATGAGAGTAGAACAAGCGAAAGATGCAGAAATTGTCAAGCTGCTCACATACGTGAAAGAAAACCCAACAAAAAGTAAAGATTTTATAGTACACCCAACGGATGGAGCTCTATACTATATTGATCAGAAACAAGAAGGGACACTAAGAAAAGTCATTCCAGCACATCTAGTCCCAGAAGTATTGCTACAGTTTCATGATAACAACGGGCACATGGGAAGAGACAAAACAATTGATGTCATAAAGAAAAGGTATTATTGGCAAACTTTCTACAAGGACATTACAGAATATGTAGCCACCTGTAGAACATGTAAATTGAGAAACATGAAGCCACATTTAATTCCCCTTCAAGAAATGCAACCTTCCCATTACCCCATGCAAACAGTGAGCATTGACTTATCAGGTCCTTACCCACTCACCCAATCAGGCAACAAATACCTCCTGCACATAGTTGACCAATACTCTGTTTGGCCAGAAAGTTACCCACTCAGTGATGCCACATCGCAGTCCATCACGCAAATTTTTTTACAAGAATTCATTCCCAGGCATGGCTGTCCAAAACGAATCATTTCAGACAACGGTAAACAGTTTATCGGTAACCCATTTAAAGCCACCTTACACTAGCTGAATATTGAGCATACTACAACTACTTATTATTGCCCAAATGCAAATGGCAGAAATGAACGCATGCACGCCACCCTACATGATATTATTAGCAAATATATCAAGGGGAACCACCAATACTGGGACCTATACATTAACCAAGCTCTTGAAGCCATCCGAGTAAACGTGAACGATACCACAGGAATGTCACCCTTTCTCATGCTATACGGAAGAGAACCAAACTTTCCGTTAGACAACCTACTTCGCCCACAAAGAAAATACATGGGAGAAGACCCCATCGAAATAATCCTTCAAGAAAAGTATAAAGCTCACCAGATTGCACAACGAAATACGCAGAAGGCATTTCACAAGAAACAGAAACAACATGATAAATCAGCCAAGCTACCAACGTACAAAATAGGAGACAGAGTATACTACAAGAAACATGTACGCAGTTCAAAATTCGATGACCGATGGTTAGATGGCTACAAAATCATGAAACAAACTACGCCTGTAAACTTCATTATTTGGAATGAAGAGAAACAACACCAAACAAAAGCTCACGTAAAACAAATAAAAATTGATAATCACCGGCCCATTCCGCCTCTGACGACAAATACAAGACCAGTCAGAAAAGCCACCCTAAATTATAATCCATCCAGCACAGATTCGTCTGACATATCAGAGTCAGAGACGACAGACTCTGAATTTTACCAAGACGACCACATACCCAGACCACCCACAGATGAAATACATCGAGCAAGACAACAACGAGACTCGTCCGAAAGCGAAGAAGATATCCCACCACTTGAATTGCGTAATCGACTCCAAGACAGAGACCTGCGCATTAGAAATGAAGAAATAATGCCTCAGACGTCACACGATGACAACACCCAAGCACCTTATATCCACACTCAAACTTACTCCCGCAGTGATAAATCGTCCAGCTGATACCTATCACACCCCCAGTTCAGGCAGTTCTAGTTTTAACACTAGTGAAAACCAAACACTGCTATACCACAAGAACAAGATTGCTCGTGCAAAACAATCAGATCCTGAAGAAACTATACCCAAGCAGATTGTTGAACCATATACCAGCAATCTTTATGGAGACGAAACAGAACAAGACATGAGAGAAGACAGTGTCAACCCCAGCACAGCTTTGTCAGACCCCAACGAACATAATGACAGAAAAATGGTAGAATTATACCAACAAGAAACAGACATTGATACAGCTAGTTCCATTGAAACCAGTGATGCGGATAGTACATTATTTGTACCAGTCAGCTCCAGCGTCAAACGCGCCTATAAAACAGAATCTGATGACTCAATCCCTAGCAACAAAATTCCGCGTATACAGCACAACTATATCAGACGAAAGATTCTGAAGAAACGCTATCATGTTCCAAAACCAAGCCGAGAAGTGTTAGCCTCATCTCAACTAGTCAAAAACAACAGTGTGCAAATTACTGTGCCCATTGTAACCAGTGCTAACGTTCAGCACAACCAGGTCAGAAGAAAAATCAAGGCGAAACATATACCTGCCTCAAAACCAACAGATGTTCCAGCCATACAAACCCTAACCACAGTAAAACCATCACCGCAATCAAATGATGTTAAGACATCACCGCATTCGTCAATGTCCTCAGTGTCCCAACAATCAGCAAATGCAGTGTCGTCGCCTATCACACCCGTCACCACTGCTACTCAGTATGATGCTCGCCTAAGCAGTCGGGACATTGCAAGGTTAGAGATGGTGAAGGAACTAGCGAAGCTGTTCTGAAAAACACGCCCAGGTGTTTTATATGTTCGCAAATCCGAACACGGTCAACGCATATGTGAACAAACCTTTTTAACAATGTACTAACTCTCCCCATGTACTCTATTTTCAGTTTTTGACAGTTCAAATGACTTGCTTACAGACTAAGATGTCAAAGCCTCACTGAGAAAGTTATTTTTTTCCAGCCTTAGAATACTGATGCCCAGAAAGAAATCAAGACCAGCACACGGAGGATTTTCTTTAGATAGCATAATTGTGAAATAAAAATGTTAAAACAATTGATAACACACGGTGTTACGAGTTTACAGACACCCTATTTAGTTACATACATTTTCTTAATATTTAGAATGTTACACAACTTTACCTATAACACATGTGTCACACTATTCTGTTGTAACATTCATCTCCACTTTTGTAACTGATCATATTCCACGCTCCATTCACCAGCATTTTCATGCAGACACTTTACACCAGTAGTTTTTTTTTCTTACCTCATACTAATATTTCTTTGATCTATATTATGCTAAACTCCTTGATATCTGCCACCTTGATCAATCATACTGTTCCTACTATGACATCTCTTAACAGCACATAATTCATACCCAAAACTAGTATTGTAGGTTATGCTATTTTTTCTCCACAGGATTATTTATTTTCAAATGTACATTATTATTTTAGACCCAGATGTATATTAGTACTGTCAAGAATTTTAAACATTCTCCTAAAGAGATTCCATATCCCAACCTTGACTCTCTATAGTAAGATTTTCTTCACTCCACTGTTACAACATCTTTAACTTACTATTTTTCCTCTCCACAATATTGAGACGACATTCTAGACTTGTGATTTTTTTTAAAATCCCAATCATATTCATTCCTTGGAATTACAATCATGTTGTAATCAGGAGATCCTTGATGTACCCTTTCCTCGCCACTTATTGACAACAGACACTGCTAAAACATTCCTTCTATTCTAACCTAAACTATTACTTGCAACCCTATTGGTTAGGATTTACTATTAGAATATCTAGTGTTTAGTGAATTGATTTTTATCATTCTTTAGTACTTGTGATACAAACAGAAAAGACATAAAAGAAAAAAAACAATTAGAATGTTTTTTATATAAGATGCTATATGTTTATATGCCACCCACACACATTTTGATGATGATAAGACAATATTGTAAAACATTGACTGCCCTGAGGTTAGCAGATGAAGAAGAAAATAAATAAATCACCCTATGCCACTCATACCCCCACCAGCTTGATCCCTGATATTCCAACAATATTTTGTTGATATCACAAGTACCCCAATGACATTTGTGCATGCTGATTTTCTGCAAATGAACAATCCCTTGAGAGCATTAGTATATGCTAACCCCAGATTGAACAAATTGCACCTATTTGTTGATGATGCCTTTGCCCATGTTAAAGAAATAGCATTTGCACATGCTGACCTAGCAAATGAAATACCCCATTACCGCATGATAACCACTAATGACACATGAGATGAAGAAGCAACAGGTTATGTATGATGAAGATGACATTTTATATTAAGGTGAAACTTTATGTTGTCACAGCTGAGATTTTGTTGTAATGTTTATGCACAAAATCCCCCACATTAACATTGGAGGAGGAATAATCTTAGTCTTTCGTGGTTACGAGATAAGACAAGGATATAATAGAATATTTGATGAATACCATGGAACAAATCAGAGCAGATGATTGTTGCACATATGAGGACCATATTTGAAGTCATTATTGAAGGATTATCAGTAGACAAGAGACACAAATGAATTATGATAATCCCATGGAACCACAGGTACTAAGGACACAAAATGGAGATTAAATAATGGAGAAAAAAAAAAAAATAATGACTGAATAATTGCTACGCCCAGAGGTAAAGGAAATAGAGATGCATCCGCATTTTGGAGAAGATATCTCTTTGATTTTTGCTTATTGCCTTTGTAATATGAACATTGTTGTATAACAAATGACTATTCCTTATCACGAATTACAGAATGTTGTAAGATAGTTGGAATAAATTGACAATTTAAAATACTCATAACATACCCAGAATTACAGGAGAGAAAATAAATAAATGATTGATGAAAGTGGACACACTGAGATTTGCTCACCCCGAGGATATTGGATAAAAAAAAAAAAAAATAATAATGTTATCCCAAGGACAGACATGTCACAGATATATCATGGAGATACTATGAAAAAAAAAAAAAAAATATCTAGATTAGAAATGCAGCAAACTTTGTCAAGGACACCATGAAATAGACCCCCGCCCCACACTTAAGATAACTGACGGATGAGATTTTTGAATTATAAGTACCATAAGTCACCCATCTGGCTGTAGTCAGCGGATGTTACAGGCACCACATAACTCTGACTAACCCTCGACCAGCGAAGGCAGAGTTGGTGTCGAAATTTTGCACATATGTAAAAAGACATGTTTTTGTTCATGTTTTAGTAAAGTCTAGACATTTATGTTAATAGTTCTATAAATGATTAGTTGATATATTGATGATAAATATTCGCAAATATAGTACATGGACAATTAATAAGGATATATTTCCAGTACAGAATAAGAGGAATAGGAAGGATCCACATTTTAAATATTGGAGCACCATGAGCGAGGAATTGGACTTATAAAGAAAATGGAAATGGTACACTGTATGCAAGGATAACCAGAAATAATATGGATAAATAGTAGTCAGAGTGCCAGGAACTTTGTCTTACGAGAATATTGTAGATTCCTCACGATCAATTGATTATTTTCTTCCTTTCTATGTCACATTTTTTTTTTTTGAGTGATGACCCCAAAATTTTTTTTTCATCTCATATTGTCAAAAGTTCTTACATCTCAGTTGATAGTTCCATAAATAATTGTTTGATGTGTTTTGCATAAAGGTATTGCTAGATAAGGTACATAGGGAGTTACTAAGGATGAATTCTCAAGATAACAGGAGGACTAGAATAGATACAATGATATTGGAACACCATAAATGATACATTGGTGTTATGAAAAAAAAAAAGGAGACAAATATAAATTGTATACAAGGATGCCTCGAGAGTGACAACATGGATACATATTGTCAAGAGTATAAGCAGTTGTCTTAAAAGAGAAAATAAAGTAATACGGAACCCAATGTAGAAAATTCATGATGATTTGGAAACTATATTTTTCTTTTCCCTTATATTTCATAATATGATAGTAACACATTCGTCTGTTGGTTGCTGAATAATGTGATGTTTGAAAAATTGATGTATGGGAAGTCAAAGAAGATCTTTGAAGAATAAATATATATATAAAATAATATTTCTAGGGAAGAGTTCAAAAAAAAAAAAAAAAAAAAAAATACTGTATTGACAGAAAAGAAGGAATGATTAGAAATAACTGACTAATGGACAGGATCACCACCAGACGTACGGATATTGGAGACAAACATCACATATTTTAAAAAAAAAAAAAAAAAAAAAAAAAAAAAAAAGTAATATAGAACATTTTCTACAGTGACGGACTTAGAACGAATTTATACACTTACCATTTAGAAAATGTCTATAACAAGGAAACATTCAGATAGATAAATAAGGATAAGCCATGAGGTTTTAATGCTTTTATTGTGAAAAATGATTACTTATAAAAAAATGATGCTGGTCGTATTATCGTCTGATAAATATGCATATTATGTTTAGAGATGTTTTCTACATGTAATAATGAGCAAGTGGCTCATTCACAAAAAAAAAAAAAAAAAAAAGAAGATGATGAGTACCCATGAAAACATTGGCTATTCTATGAAAGTGGATTGCCATTACCATAGGAATTAGAGATTTTGGACATTTCTTGGAATATTGCAGAGTACTTGGGAAATAGAATAAATAAGTACGCCAGAAAAAAAAAAAAAAAAAGATTTTTTTTGTACTTGCAGGCTTTTAATATGGAGCAAATAACAGTACAGAAAAGAGATAACACCCCTACCACATCCAAGAGAATGTAATCAACTATATTTTTGAATGAAATGTAATAGATTATGATAATCCAGCCAAGTTCTGCAAATAAGATAGTTTATTGTTCATTCCCCAGTGTTGCCACTCGTCACATTTTTTTTAGTGATGACCTTATGAGTGTTTTGCAGATTTTGTTGGGCAGTGTTGCCAATTTGTAAATTTGGTGAAAAATATTATGATGTGATGAATAAGTTACACTTTTTGAAGTTGATGTCCACTACTAGTTTTTTTTTACATAGCAGACGACCTCATATAGACATAGGACCCCAGTATAGGAATTAGATTAAATTTTTTGGAAATATTTTTGGACTTAGAAAAATTTTTGAACTTTAAATTTTTCTGAAAAATTTTTTTTTGAACTTAGAAATTTTTGGGGATGGATTTTTGTTATTGATAGTACTCAAATGTCTCCCTACGGGATACATTTGCGGAGCCCCGGGATCTATATGTGGCCGTGTACATAGTTGTTCCTTTGGAAACAGACTATATTCTTACAAGACAGAGGAAGCACAGACCACCCCATAATTTTATATTTTATGAGAAACAGAAAATAATAAATAGTGTCACATATTTAGGGTAGAGTCGCTTCTACACGCCATTTCTAATAATTGGGTGATTTCCCCTGACCAATCGGATAGCTCAGATTTACCCCGGGGAAAGTGGAACAACGACGCCATTTTGGCAGTAGAATGAAAGAGCGCAACTCAAGAGGTCGTATCTGGTCCAGCTCTACATATTTCTTAGTTTGAGAAAATCAAACTTCAACATTTCTTATAAAATGTGTATTTCAGGACATTGAGTGGTTATATATATATATTTCTTACTGGCGTAAGTAGTGAGTATGACAATCGCAGCAGAACTAAAATATGTAAAAAAAATTTTGAATAGAGCTCCCAACCCTAGTCGCAGCAGAACTAGGTTCGAGGATTTGAGTCAATTTGCAAAAAAATTTCTTACACCTCAAACCATGTAGAGTAGAAAATATTCTTGTGTTGGAAAGCATTTAACTCAAGGAATGCTTATGATTATAAAGAAATCAAGGACAAATCTGAGGAGATGGGTAAATGTCGTCGAACCTAAAATAAGACTGTAACTTAAAAGAAGGAACACGGTGGAATGAGAAGGTTCGCCATATTTGACAATTGAGTAGGCCTACGAGACAAGGATGCAAAAAGGGATTTTTGCATCGATGAAAGCATCTGATGAGATGATAGAATTTTATTATACTTATTATTGTAAAAATGTTCTGAATTCCAGACTTTGTTGAAATTTTAAGTTTCATGCTGAAAGATATTAAAAGTTTTGCATGAAATCGAACGCTGTTGAAAAGGTGAATTACTACAGTTTTGAGATCTAGATAAGAAATCTATCCATTTCAATTAAATTCGCTACATCAACACCTAAGAGAAGAAAATCGAACCTGGTAACACAAATTTAAGAGAGAAATCTAAATCTCTGGTGATTAGGCCAGTTAAACATCTGCTCTCTGTAAAGTAAACTGAAAATACTGAAAATACTGCTTATACCGGCACTGCCACATGAAGGTAATATGGTGCCGTTCCAGTCCTAAGGAACACCTGCCCCGGCTACACTTGTTTACTTTAACAACATCAGCAAGCCACACAAGCCATCACTTCTGCTACTGTGTGAATGTTTGTGGTGGTGGGTGTATGTCAGGTCACTGACCAGGACAAAGCCAGTATGGTCGGGCTTACTGGTGGCCGACAGTTGTACAATCTAACAATACGCAGGTGTCATGGGTTCTTCAGGTGTGTAGTATTCTGCTTTCCTCTCACCCACACAACAGTAACGTAAGGTCATAAAGTAGACCAACTAGTTCAACTTTACACAGTTTATTTACGACACAGTAGCATCGCCACCCGTCTCGAAACTCTGTCAGATCCCCTAATGCCTGAGATTATAGTTTCTCAGTACAGCTCAGTGAAGTCGCTCGAGCGCGAACTCCCTGCATAACATCTGAGCTCAGCTTATCCTTATCTCCCCCCAAACTACTATTAAGAACATTCGAATAGGTTCCCTATTTTTTTTTTAAACTAACACAGACTCAGTTGAGCCACGTTCCAAAATTATCGTACACAAAGTACCCAAATAAAAAATCTACTCACTACTTTAAACGTGCTTACTAACCAAAAATCAGTCCCGTACATAATAATCCCTAACACTTAACTCCTACTAAACAAATATGACTTAACACTGACATTGCCAGCCCCATAGACGACCTAACTTTAGTCATCATTTACGCCATGTGTGAATTACTGAGGATCCTGTGCGTTTTTAGCCTCTCGATAGACCATGGTTACTCAACCGGGGTTCCACGTAACCCTAGGGTTCCACGAGAGGTCGTTAGGGGTTCCTCAAGAGATCGTTAAAAAAAAAATTAAACGTCGTTCTTTTAACTTTGCAGGCGTGCGATGTTAGCGCTCGCAGTGGTGGGCATTGACATAGCTGCCCCGTGTGACAGTGCGTAATACGACCGTGTTCATTCTTGCACATACCATATTTCATTATCACGTTGTAGAGTAGAACTTGTGTGATAAGACTTTTAGGTCTAGTTGGATAAGATTTTTTTTTTTAAAATCCAGTAGGAAATTTAAAAAAAAGAATACCCGGAAGCGTCTTCTACCAACAACACTGACTTTCATTATAGGTGGCATCCTTTGTGCGGAGGGGGAACCACTAAACAATAGTAGACTAATAAGTTGGCTAAAATAAACAGATCCACAGAAACAATTTCATTCTCCACTGAAAAGAGCATTGACAATTTTTATTGGATTATTATATTTACAGCTTACTTATCATCCTAACATAGCGTGAGCTGTAGATAAAATAACTTTTATGCAGAGGTTCCCTGAGACCTGAAAATTATGTCAAGGGTTCCTGCAGGATACAAAGGATGAGAAAGGCTGCGATAGGCTACTGGAGACCACACGGTGGCATGAAAACTATCTGCATCCTTAATTCACATCACATCCACTTTCGACGTGTGTGTGTGTGAGAGAGAGAGAGATAGAGAGAGAGCGCACGCTAAAATGAAAGAAACCATAGAGGTACTGGAGCTTTGCTACATTTATTTACTTTGCTACATTCTTTATTTTATTTTATTTTTCCATTTTCAAAAAGAACACCTGACCTCTGCTGTATACTTAATTTGCTACTCATGATTTTTTTTACTGTTTCTGCAGATGTGCACTTGGTGTTATACGTCACTCACCGATTCTTACGCGGCGACTTTTTCTAGCTAGATCTGTGTCTTATAACTTCAACATATTCTGACATCTTTATTTATGTTACAATCATTACTCAGTTCTCGCACGATCTTGCACTGACGAAAAGGTATTGATCGCAACGCGGACTTTATTGCGCTAGTAAATAATAAATGAAAATCGGTATGTTGTAGGCAATCGTAAGAAAAAAAGAAAGAAAATCAAACACTAGAACAGTAATAGAAATGTTGAGCTTACTGGGGAATCTTCTTCTTCATACACTCTCAGACGTCTACTTGAATATTTTCAAAGAAAGCAGTAGTCAGCTTGAGACTATTTCTATCTCCATAGAGCTTTTCCAGGAATGATACTGGTGATTGATATAAGCATTGTAACACCAAATCTTGCTAATGCAAAATGGGAAGTTATTGGGGATACAAATTCAGATCATTTACCCATTGAAATAACACTAAAAGATAATTACAAACCTAATAAACTGGTAGAAAAACCGAAATTTTACCGTAATGTGATAGGGTGGGCGAGATGATGATGATGATTATATTGTGATGTGTAATCACTCTCTTGTCACACTCGCACCGACCCGAACAACAATAAAACTCTTGATTCTAGAGGCAGGGGCTATATTTATTTTTACAACCCATTCAGTGACACAGCAAACATTAAACAAATAAACTAGCGAACATAACACAACAAAACTAAACAAAACAAAACACCCAACAGTGCCCGATGCTAATCTGAAGAAGCAAACAAAGCACAGAATAGTTAAAATCATAATATAATACTGAATGAGAAACACCACGCTCTCACCTGTCAAACTGTCCTACCCCGCCACCTGACACACTCAACTATCACACACACACACACTCATGTGTGTCGTCCAATGCGACTAGTATGGTGTTGTGCATGAGGCTGGCAACCTCCCCATGTAACACAGATTGCTACCAAAACCACTACTGCCCGAGCATCTGAATGCTTAATATGAAGGCAAACCACTCTGTTGGCCCCATGCTCCCTCAGGAGCGGAGAAGAGAAATATATACCTTGAAATGAGCCCACGTGCTCTCACAACCATTCCTCTCATAACCATAATTAAATAATCATAAAATGGACATAAAATAATATTCAACTATATGTACAACAAATACTCTCAGTAATGAGAATAAGCTACTACCTCGTAACCGATCCACATCAGTATTCGTTACTGCATTCGGAAGCATGTCGTATGTGACGACTGGGGCGCCTGGCAACAAGCGTGTCGTATATGACCACTGGTGCGACTGGGAATCTCATCACATGAAACACATCGTTACCGAAACAACCACTGCAATAGCATAAAAATGCTTCTTGTCGGCTTGTGATAGACACCAGCCACATTGGTGTTTCCATGCTCCGCCGGGAGCAACCAGAGAAACACATGTTTCAACAAAGGAGTGGCCTCGCGCTCTCCAGAAATTTAAATACATATTCTCACCTCACAGTAACCCATTAAAGATAAACAGTAGAATAATAAATAATCGTGAAATACACTCAATTACTCTTACATTAAAGAATTAAAATATAAAAACATCTTGACTTAACAACTAGAACTGGTCATCATATAAACGAAATTTAACACGACAACTCTTTCTTTCCTTTACTGGGGAACATTATCTTTATCTGCTTCCCACCTCCGTCTCAATTCACACAATATAAAACTGCGTAACATTAAGTGATAACTAAGAGTGTTACCGCAGACCCCTCGCGCCGCTTTTATACAATCACCACGTGGCTCTCCCTGTTGCCATCTTCCCAACTAGTTAATATTATCTAAATTGCAGTTTCTGATAACATTTCTGTCCAGTTTCATGTATAAAACATTCTACTACTAAATTTGCCCGGTCTGATGGATGAAATACTTGATACTAAATTCTCACATCTGGATTTAGGCTTTGCGTGCCTAATAAAACCTATCAAACATTATTTTCACTCATCTATCATTTCTTCAAGACTAAATCATAATGTCCTAAAAAGACATTTCCTTTGGAAACACATCTATCTATATCACTAAACATTAAAATAGCCACATCGATATTATTTCCGAATTAAATAAAACTAATTCTAATTTAAATTAACTCACGTGCTCAAGGCATTTACAGCTTGGCTCTGTCGTCTGTTCTCTCTGGCGGCTGTGGCAAAATAGGCCCGCTTGTAGTTCGCTATCTCTTTTTATAGGCACTAGGCTAATCACTCAACTACTGCGCGCTGGGCGTATTAATCTTGGCTACTTAAATATCACACGCGATTATCGCTTAGGAATAGCGAAAACACAAATAAAACCTACAGCTATTTAATATAACACAATTCTACACCACAACTTAATTTAAAGGCATTATTGTGGCCTCATTACATATCTTCTACTTCGGACTTTTCACAACCCAGAATGCTTCGCGCACATCGAAAATAATCTGCCTAGAAACAGGTAGAGGGCGGGCGTCTCCGTTTCGGCCCCATCACATATCCCCCTCCTGATTTTGTTGTCGTCCCGACAACATCACTACCTCAGGCACTTCTGTCGAAATATCTTAGATCGTTGGTGATGCGCCTGATTATTTCTCAGCGTCGATGTTTTGGGCTTAGATTCTGTTTTTGGTACAACCCGGCTGGGGACCCTCTTGGTCGTTATGTCCCCAGTTGTACGTTGTCGGGCTGGCAGTTGCTGTGGTCTAGAAGACTCGCACACCTGTGCCGCATCGCTGCCTGCCCGTGACGTCTGCCTGTCAGTGCTTGTAGCTGTCGAATCTGTAGGGGGATTGCTCCTGACTTGCTTGACACTCGTTTTGCGTGGACGGTGGCCAACATTCCCCACTATCTGCTTTTGATGTGTCTCCTCCTCTGAACCTTGACTTGCACTCCCTCCTCTCTGCTTAAGACGAGTTTCCTCCCCTAACCGACTACCAATCTTCTCGGCGCCCTTAGGGTGACAGATGTCACGGTCATCTCTTGGCTTGCACCCGGAAGGAAACCTGGTTGTGGTAACACGTCTCGGAAAAGAGCTCTTTGAGGGACAGGCGGCTATCAAATGTTCAGTTGACTTGCATCGAAAACATCTCTTCGGAAGCGGGCCTTGAGGGCACTTGGCTGCCATGTGGTCTGACAGGTCTCCACAATTGTAGCATCTTATCTTGCTGGGCTTCCTCTGTGCCATGGGTCGCTTCCTGCTGCCCTTACACTCTTGACCACCAATGCCGCATACATAAATTGCCTTCATGCCCTGGACCGATGGTTTGCTGTCAAACTCTACTCGTTCATTCCTCGCCAGACTCCGGAATCCCTTTCTGTAGATCTTGGTCTGATGTACGAATACATCAATACCACCATCATCTGGCGTGATGAATCCCCATCCCCTGTGAACACTGTACCACTTGCAAACCCCCTTTCGCCTTGTTGGTGCAACTGTGTTTGTCGGTGCTGTCAGCTCATAGCTTTCCTCGACAACAGGCTGACTCTCACATACAAGAAGGTCTAGTTGAGGTTCCTGCTCACACACCCCCTCGTTGTGCGTTGGCTGCTTCCGCGGTTGGCTTGGTGCTTTTTTTCTCTGCACCTCCTCCTGTGCTGGCGAACTGGTCTGTGACATCTGTGCTATCTGGGACTTTAGGAAGGATAATTCTGCTCTGAGTGCCTCCTTCTCCTTCTGAACTTCTGCACTTGCTATCTGGACCAGTGTCTCAGGCTTTTTACTTTCACCATAAACAGCATATTCCCAAGGAAAACTCCTGGTCATCTCACTGACTGGTGGTTGCTTGCAGTAGGCTTTTTTGACAATTTCCAGTAACTTCTCAGGGCTGGCCTTGGCTCCACCATGTATCCGTAATTCTCTAGATACCCATGGTGTAACGTTGTTCCATATCATGTCTAACTTGTCTTCTGCACAAAAAGGCGCCACCTTCCACGCGGCTTCCACATCTTCCACAAACTCTTGCCAAGTGGGACCCTCCTCTCCACTAAACAACCTTATCTCTGGCTCCTTCACGTACAATATCTTCACAGGCGCATTAACCATCTTGCTGCAGGAATGCACTGCTGGGTGTTTACAATATTTGTTCGTTTGCTGTTTGCTCAGTGTCACTGTTTGCCTTATCCTGCCGACGACGAAAATTGTAAAAGGGTGGGCGAGATGATGATGATGATTATATTGTGATGTGTAATCACTCTCTTGACACACTCGCACCGACCCGAACAACAATAAAACTCTTGATTCTAGAGGCAGGGGCTATATTTATTTTTACAACACATTCAGTGACAAAGCAAACATTAAACAAATAAACTAGCGAACATAACAAAACAAAACTAAACAAAACAAAACACCCAACAGTGCCCGATGCTAATCTGAAGAAGCAAACAAAGCACAGAATAGTTAAAATCATAATATAATACTGAATGAGAAACACCACGCTCTCACCTGTCAAACTGTCCTACGCCGCCACCTGACACACTCAACTATCACACACACACACTCATGTGTGTCGTCCAATGCGACTAGTATGGTGTTGTGCATGAGGCTGGCAACCTCCCCATGTAACACAGATTGCTACCAAAACCACTACTGCCCGAGCATCTGAATGCTTAATATGAAGGCAAACCACTCTGTTGGCCCCATGCTCCCTCAGGAGCGGAGAAGAGAAATATATACCTTGAAGTGAGCCCACGTGCTCTCACAACCATTCCTCTCATAACCATAATTAAATAATCATAAAATGGACATAAAATAATATTCAACTATATGTACAACAAATACTCTCAGTAATGAGAATAAGCTACTACCTCGTAACCGATCCACATCAGTATTCGTTACTGCATTCGGAAGCATGTCATATGTGACGACTGGGGCGCCTGGCAACAAGCGTGTCGTATATGACCACTGGTGCGACTGGGAATCTCATCACATGAAACACATCGTTACCGAAACAACCACTGCAATAGCATAAAAATGCTTCTTGTCGGCTTGTGATAGACACCAGCCACATTGGTGTTTCCATGCTCCGCCGGGAGCAACCAGAGAAACACATGTTTCAACAAAGGAGTGGCCTCGCGCTCTCCAAAAATCTAAATACATATTCTCACCTCACAGTAACCCATTAAAGATAAACAGTAGAATAATAAATAATCGTGAAATACACTCAATTACTCTTACATTAAAGAATTAAAATATAAAAACATCTTGACTTAACAACTAGAACTGGTCATCATATAAACGAAATTTAACACGACAACTCTTTCTTTCCTTTACTAGGGAACATTATCTTTATCTGCTTCCCACCCCCGTCTCAATTCACACAATATAAAACTGCGTAACATTAAGTGATAACTAAGAGTGTTACCGCAGACCCCTCGCGCCGCTTTTATACAATCACCACGTGGCTCTCCCTGTTGCCATCTTCCCAACTAGTTAATATTATCTAAATTGCAGTTTCTGATAACATTTCTGTCCAGTTTCATGTATAAAACACTCTCCTACTAAATTTGCCCGGTCTGATGGATGAAATACTTGATACTAAATTCTCACATCTGGATTTAGGCTTTGCGTGCCTAATAAAACCTATCAAACATTATTTTCACTCATCTATCATTTCTTCAAGACTAAATCATAATGTCCTAAAAAGACATTTCCTTTGGAAACACATCTATCTATATCACTAAACATTAAAATAGCCACATCGATATTATTTCCGAATTAAATAAATCTAATTCTAATTTAAATTAACTCACGTACTCAAGGCATTTACAGCTTGGCTCTGTCGTCTGTTCTCTCTGGCGGCTGTGGCAAAATAGGCCCACTTGTAGTTCGCTATCTCTTTTTATAGGCACTAGGCTAATCACTCAACTACTGCGCGCTGGGCGTATTAATCTTGGCTACTTAAATATCACACGCGATTATCGCTTAGGAATAGCGAAAACACAAATAAAACCTACAGCTATTTAATATAACACAATTCTACACCACAACTTAATTTAAAGGCATTATTGTGGCCTCATTACATATCTTCTACTTCGGACTTTTCACAACCCAGAATGCTTCGCGCACATCGAAAATAATCTGCCTAGAAACAGGTAGGGGGCGGGCGTCTCCGTTTCGGCCCCATCACAGTAATAAAGCTAATTGGATAGCTTTTCAGGTAGAAATGGAGGAGATAAAAAAGAATAATATAGAACATAAAAATATAGATGTATTTGCAGATAATCTCACAAAAGAAATGTTACTAATAGCTGTTAAACATATACCAAATGCATATATGTCAGAACACATAATTCCACAACGGATTAAGAAGGAAAAGAAAAATGAACATTGGAACAAAAACCCAGTACCATGGTGGACAGTTAGGTGTACAGAAATTCAAAAACAAAGAAAACAAGCTCTACAAGAATATAGAAAGCATAGATCTGAAGATAATTTAGATATTTATAAGAACATAAGAAATGAATCAAACAGAATAATACTTAAGGCAAAAGAAAGTCATTGAAGAAATTTCTGCCAAACACTGAACCCTACAACTAACTCTACAACAGATGTGTGGAATAAGTTAAAAGCCATTAAAGACAGAACTAAACATATGATAATACCTAATATAAAAAGACCTGAAATGGCAGAGAGACTGACTGGCAGAAAGCAGAGGTGCTGGCCAGGTACTACCATAGAGTTAGTTCTAAGGAAAATCTAGGACAGGCTGAAGTCAACAGAAGAGCAACACTTCTTAAAAAACTCAGTAAAGAAGTACCTTATAATACTGAAGATTTATCATATTTAAATGCAGATATTACAATGGAAGAAGTTGAAAATACAATAAAGGACAAAACAAATACATCAGCAGGGCATGACATCTTGAGCTATGAAATCTTAAAACACATAACAAAAAGTATCATAGAAATTATAACATCCCTTTTTAATAAAATTTGGAATACAGGAAAAATTCCCAAAACATGGAAAACAGCAGTAATTATTCCAATACTAAAACCAGAAAAAGATGCCCATGATGCCAGTTTATACAGGCCAATTTCTTTAACTTCCCATTTAGGTAAAATATTAGAAATCATAGTAAATAAAATATTAAAGTTTTATTTGGAAAAGAATAATTGATATAATCAAACTCAGTCAGGAATTAGGAAGAACAGATGCACTATGGATCAGATAATTAAATTGGAACATGAAGTAAAATCAGGATTTCAAAAGAAAGAAAAAACTGTGGTAGTATTTTTAGATATAGCTAGGGCTTATGATGAATGCTGGAGAGAGGGTGCTCTCTTTAAAATGAAGAAGATAGGAGTAACCGGTAAAATACATAATTATTTAGAGAATTTTCTGCAAGATAGATATTTCACTGTTCAGGTAAACAATGATAGATCAGAACTGTATGAATAACAAAATGGAATACCCCAAGGATCAGTAATGTCTCCTTCAATTCTTACAATAATGGTTAATGATTTAGGTGAGGAATTTAATGATATAACAAATAAATTGTCACAGTTTGCAGATGATGTTGCTATATGGAGGACTGGGAGACATCTGCCAAAATTATTTAAGGATCTACAGAAGCAAATAAATAAAGTATGTAAATGGATGACAAAATGGGGTTTTCAGCTGAATACAAATAAAACATTGGGAATGATCTTCAGTAAAGGTAGGGTTGTAAAAAATAAAATTATAGACATAAATATCCTAGGGCAAAACATTAATACAGTGCAAACCACTCGATATCTAGGAATGATATTGGACCAACAGCTGAACTGGAATAAACACATAGATAAACTAGTGGAGTCTTGCAGGGGAGTGACTAACTTATTAAGATATTTGAAAGGTAATGGATGGGGTGCAAACACTAAGACAATGCTCACTTTTTATAAATCTTTTATTAGAGGAAAAATAGATCATGGAAGTATAATATATGACTCTGCTGCACACAGTAACAAGATTAAATTAGGCAGAATTCAGCATCAGGCTTTATGTACAATAGCAGGTGCAATCAGATCAACATCAATGGGAGCTATAGAGGTGGCTTTAGGAATCATACCCTTAGAATTACGGAGAAAGGAGTTAAGACTAAATTACATGAACAGAGTTATGTTAGATAAGTCTCACCCAGCACATACAGCTTTTACCAGATGCCAAATAACAACTCAGGCCAAGCCAATGAATACCACTAGATACCCTATAGGATGGAAGTGTATTAATAAAAGTTGTGAATACAAGTCAGTGATTCCGACCTGGGGGATCAAGAAACCAGACACAGACTACCACCTAGCAGAAATACTTAAGAAAACAAATAATATAGAAAATATTAAAAACACAGCCAATAAATATATACAACAAATATCAAAAGACAGCATTGATGTGTACACAGATGGATCCAAGGGAGAGGATGGCAAATTGGGGATAGGAATATATATTCCAATATGGAAAATGGCAAAAGAATATAGCATCACGGAAAATACATCCATTTTCACTGCAGAGATGGTGGCAATAGTAAAAGCACTAGAAATATTCTCTAATAACCCTCCCAAAAAATTAACAGTTTTAACTGACTCTCTTTCAACAATTAAAGCACTTAGAAACTTACGAGAATGTAGTAGACCTGATATAGCAGAGGAGATATTTCTGGCTACTACATACTTATATTCCAGAGGATGTTCAGTCTTAATTGCTTGGATACATTCACATGTTGGCATTGAAGGAAATGAAAAGG
This sequence comes from Oreohelix idahoensis, assembly GCA_024509875.1. NCBI lineage: Eukaryota > Metazoa > Mollusca > Gastropoda > Stylommatophora > Oreohelicidae > Oreohelix > Oreohelix idahoensis. Next base: position 72,602 of record JAMPIV010002749.1, on the reverse strand, counting down.
CAGATAAAGAAGCCAAGAAAGGTAGATCTGATAAAGGTCTAATAAATGTGGGGATGAGTAAATCAGAAATTAAGAGCTTAATTAAAGATTTAATAACAGATGAATGGAAAGCAGAGAGGGATAAAAATCTGAAAAGAAGACATACATAAAAGATGTTCAAGGCTCCAACAAGAAAATGTCAGATATCTAGGGAATTGAAAATTCCCAGTAATAAGAAACTTCTCAGACTCATCATCATCATTTGCCATCTCCACAACGAAGGTTGGCTGTAATGGATCTCCAACATCTTCTGTCTCTTGTCTTGGTGGTGAACTCTGATAGACTCTTTCCTGTCCATCTCTTGATGTTATCTTCCCACTTATAGCGCTGTCTTCCCCTTGCACGTTTGCCTTCAACTCTCCCTTCTGTTATGGTCTTCTGCAAGGTGTTATGCCTTTTTATGTGGCCAAAGTATTTTAGCTGCCGAACTTTGACCTCCCTCATTAGTTCTCTTTTCATACCTAGATTTTCTAGGACCTCCTTATTTGTTTTCATCTCTTTCCATGAGATACGCCCCATTCTTCTATATATCCACATTTCAAGAGCCTCAATTCTTTCTTCCAAACGCTTATTCATCGTCCATGTTTCTGCACCATACAGAAATGCAGAATATATATAACACTTTATGATTCTCAGTTTTAATTTGTGAGATAACTGTTTGGATGTCAGTATATTTTTCATGTTGTTGAATGTAGCTTTGGCCATTCCTATTCTCTTCTTGATTTCTGTTTCACATCTGCCATCTTCTGTTATTATATGACCAAGATATACGTAGCTCTTGACTTGTTCCAGGATTTTCCCATTTACGCTTATCTTTAATGTGGGTTTATCGTCTGTTTTGCTAATTACCATAGTTTTTGTTTTCTCAATATTAATGTCGAGTCCATATTCATGACTCATACTGTTCACTTGCTTCACTAGTTCTTGTAACTCCTGTTCGCTTTCAGCTAACAACACGGTATCATCTGCATATCTAAGGTTGTTTATTGACCTTCCACTGATGTTCAGTCCTGGTATTTCCTGTATCTGTTTGAAAATTTTTTCTGTGTATAAATTAAATATGCAGGGGGACAGCACACAACCTTGTCTGACACCTCTTTTTATGTCTATGTATGGTGAATAATTCCTTCCCGATCTTACTGTGGCAGTTTGCTCCCAATAAAGGTTACTGAGTATTCTTATATCTTTTCCATCAATACCTATGTCTTCGAGGCATTCAATTATTTTCTCATGATGGACTCTGTCAAAAGCCTTCTTATAGTCAATGAAGCACATATACATACTTTTTTGGACCTCTGTATATTTTTCTGCTAATATTCTTAGGCAAAATATTGCCTCTCTTGTTCCACTGTTCCGTCTAAAACCAAACTGTTCTTCTTGGATTTCGCTGTCTACTTTACTTTTTATTCTTTCCTGTATGATTTTGAGCAGTATCTTAATTGCATGACTCATCAGGCTGATTGTTCTGAAGTCTGAACATTCTGTTGCATTTGGTTTTTTGGGCAATGTTATGAAAACTGATGTCTTCATGTCGTGTGGTATATATCCTGTATTGTATATATCGTTGCATATTTCTGTGATTGTATCTATACCAAAGCTCTCCAGAGCTTCTATCATTTCAATTTTTATGTTATCCATGCCTGCTGATTTTCCTTTTTGTATCATATGAATGGCATTCTCTACTTCTGATCTGAGAATGTTTGGGCCTTCATTAGAATCTGGTGATGGTTTTTACCTCTGTTGTCCTCGAATAGTTCTTTTACGTCTTCTGCCCATCTGTTTGATATGTCTTTCTCATCAAGTAATATTGCACCATTTTTGTTCTTAATACAGCTTCCTCCTTGTGCAAACCGCGACCGATTTGATAATTTATTTATTTCATCATGCATATCTCTTGTCATGTGCTTTGCTTCCAAGTCTTCTATTTCCTTGCATTTTGTTTCTATCCACCGTTCTTTTGCTTCTCTACACATAGTACGTATGTCATTGTCTATTGTTTTATATTCTGGAGTGTTTTTTGCTTTCTTTCTTTCTGCCATTTTATTCAAGATGTCATCTGTCATCCAAATTTGATTTTTCTTAGACTCCTTTTCAGGTAAATTTGCATTTGCTGATTGTATGCTTGTTTTTAAGCATTCCCATTTTGCGGTTGCTTTTTCTTCTGTGTTTTCTCTTCTATACTGCTCCATGCTTTCTGTCAACAACTGTTGATATTTATTTTTGACATCGATTAAATATTTCTGTTTTATATCTGGTTGTTTCAGTGCTGATATTTCTATCTGGGGTTCCTCCTGTCTTCTGTTTCTTGCTCTTTTCAGCTTTATATTTACTTTGATGACGACTGGATTGTGATCTGAATTTATGTCAGCACCAGGATGTGTCTTTGCACTTGTGACACTGTTCTTAAATCTATGTTTTATCATGATATAGTCGATTTGATTTCGTGTTACATCTCCTGGGCTTTTCCATGTGTATAATTTCCTTGGGTGGTGTTCAAAAAAGGTGTTACATATGACCAGCTGGTTTTCTTCACAGAACTGGATAAGTCTGTCTCCTCTATTATTTCTTGTCCCTAATCCATACTGTCCTACTATTTTCTTGTATTTTCCTTTTCCTACTTTTGCATTCATATCACCCATTACTATCAACACATCTGTAGATTTGACTGGTTTAAGTGTGTGTTGTAGCTCTTCATAGTATTCTTCTATTTCTTCCTCGCTGTGATCTTTAGTTGGTGCATAAGTTTGTAAGATTGATATGTCGAATGGCTTTGCTCTCATCTTTAGTAACATCATTCTGTCATTGTGTGTCCAGTATCCACATACGTATTTTTCTAACTCCTTCTTTATCAACATTCCTACCCCTCTTTCATGTTTTTCTCCTCCTGAGTGTCTAAGCGTGTACTGGTCTCTTGTTATGTAGCCTGTATCCAAAAGTCTTGCCTCTGCAACTCCCAGTATATCGAGTTTCATGTCTGTTGCCTCTAATATAAGATTGTCAAGCTTTCCTTCTCCGTTTAGAGTCCTAACATTCCATGTTCCTACTTTTAGGCTTCTCCTACTAGTTTTTAGGTGGTCTTTCTCAGAATGCTCCCTTTCAACAGAATTTAAGGAACACTCGTCATTATGTACTTCCTTACTCATTAGAGGAGTTGCCTCTTCCCTGTTAATTTGTACAGTAGATTCTTCCCCAGGGGACAGAGAGTTCTCTACATATCGGTTCTTATCTTGTTGTTGTGATCCTATTACGGTCTGTAGGAAGTACGTGGTAAGGCCCCAATCTCTTCCACGGTGGCTAGCCATTGTCCTTTTCTATGTCCGACATGCCTTTAGTGCGCCACACACTTTGCTGTTTCGCTTTGCGAGCCGTTGATCTTCTCAGATTCCTCCGCCTCACTCACCGTCTCAGTCTTTGTGTACTAGGGATGGACATTCCCTTGAGTAAGATTTCTCCTACCTACCCATGTAGTTTAGCCAGTCAGCCAAGACTGTTGCCCGAGATGTGGCCACCGCCGTACACAAGCGGTATTCGAGGAGCCATACATGAGCTAGATAAAGAGAGGAGAACCAAATAGGATCCTGACTATCCTAAAAAGGACATGGCTGTCTCTCACTGTGAGGTACTATCCCTCTCTCTTTATCCTACATCTCAGACTACAGCTGGGAAAAGGCTATTTCAGAATAGAAGAACCTTACTGTGCAGGATGTCTTCAAGACAATAATATAGAACATTTCTTGTTAAAATGTAAGAGGTATGACCAAATGAGAATACCAATATTAGATTATTTGCAAGCATCCAACTTACCTATAAATATAGAGGAGGTGTTGAGAATAGACAGACCTAGGGAACTGCATAATATAGTCAAACAATATTTAACACGAACACATGTTAATATATAGTGGCTGGGAGTGTGAAGGTCTGATGCTGTTCTTACAATGCATGTGACTTTAAACAGATGAAAGTCAATTAAATATCTGTTAAAGTCCGTTATATAACTAGAACCACCAGGCCTTTACACCCCTCCACTTTAATATTATTCTTGTTCATAGTTTCTTCTTGATTTTGTTTGTTTGTTTGTTTGTTTTTATTTTTTATTTTTATTTTTTTCTATTTATTTAACGTATAAGCACAGTTGTGATTATCCCTATTTACATTGATTTGACAAATGTGATGCCACTTTCTCATGTCGGCAGTTGCTCATATTATTTGGAATTGAAAACAATATATATCCTAATTATAACTCATCAGAGGTTGAACAGGATATTTTTTTTTTCATTAAAAAAAAAAATTGTGACGGCCATATTTGCTTTCTCTTGACCTCATATATTGGGTATCACTGAAGTAAATGATCAGCAGTCATTTTACCAGTGCCACATTTACACTCATCGGCAGTTCTTATCCAGATGGTATCCCAACCTGTTGTGACCCGTGCGGAGTCGGAAAATTTCCACTTTTTCTCTTGTGCTGAGCTGGTAATATGCATCAATTTGTGTCCGTCCTGGGTCGAACGAGGGACCGTCCGACGGCGCTATTGCCTCCCTAAGGGTGGTGATACAGTGAACAGACACATACCCAAATAAATACCTCAAAACGTTTTACAAAAACATAATATACGGGTTTTTTTGTAAATTTTTTGCTAAATGTTTTTCTTAATTCATGTTGAGTTACAGATGGGCACTAAATGAGTGTTTTTTTTAATAGGAATAATATAGAAATACTTATTTACTTAGCCATTCCATTTTACCCTGGGGTGATGTGACAAAAAAACCTCAAACGTCACATTTACCTGTACCATCCTATAATCCATTCTGTGCTCTTCACTTTAGTTTTTCCCACATCTGACAGTAGGCCTATGTGGTATTTTCGATTCATTGTTTACACTCCCTTCCCTCAACTCTTGTTATGTCGGGACTTCAGTGACCATCTTTTGCTGATTAGCGCAATCAATCCATTTCGTTTCAACCCATATTGACACCTGGGATCGGTAGAGAGAAGTGTGGTTTACTAATGTGTAACACATTTTCCTACCAGACCAGACTGTGCTGGAGAGCGACAGGATTAGTGGGTAAATTACCTTGGGACGACCACAGTCGATTATCTTTGATAAAAGCTATGTCAGCAAAGTTTGTAGATTGTTGGCTAAGACAGGGTAAATGATGTAATCATTTCAGGAAAGTTTTGTCAGGAAGATAATTATACATCTTGGAAGAGATTACCTTGAGACATTGCGAAGTCGTGAGTGTAAACATGATTCATAATAGACGGAAGCTGGAAAACCATGTATGCTGGCTTGTGACATATAATGGAAATATAGATACAGTAATCTGACAGCTTTTGCTTTCCCATTAAGTGTCTACCATTGGCTAAGCCAAACCACGCAATTTTCTGTCTGTATGACTCACCTTTGAATCCATGCCCTTTTTCTGGGAACATAACAACAGAGTTGTTTACCAACTTTTCGCAACCTGCCAGTCTTAACAGGGGAGCGAATCACGTTTGTTTACCTGAGTTTCTCCCGCGAGCTGATTTGCCAATTATCGGTCATTAGACGCATGCTCGTGTAAACAACGGACTGTTTGAAGAGATACACGGGCGATAATATTTTCCCGACCACCTTTGATGTTCGTACGTTTCAGGGGGAGGTAAATGTTTGATCTGCGAAAGGGGACGTAATCATCGTCATCACCATCAAAATCACCACCCTTATTTTAATCATCATCACTGTTGCGTTTGTTTGTTGAGTGAATATAATTTCTTGCAACATGAAGAAACTAATATTAAGAAGTTCATATGAGCAAATCGTGCTAAATCAAACGAATAGTATGAGTGATTTCAAACATGATGAATATTCAGTAGATTCAAACTCCTGGGTTTTTGGGTCCAACAATTATAAGACATATTTATTCTTCAGACAAGTCCTCATTTCAAGTTTTATGGCATCTTATAAAATCCATTCGTAAGATTCGTCTCCTACTGTCCTTTTCATATCATCTCATACTCTGGACTATATACTGAAGGTGACGGCATCTGTAACACCCAAGTAGCGATAACCAAAGTACGTAGATTACAATTATATTTCGATAGCACCTATAACCAGGGACTCCTCTTATAAAATTACTCTTCAATTAGTATACTTGCGTTCAACATCAACGAAATACTTGTGGAGACCTTTACACAACTAAGCCACGTAGGAGGACTATCATAAACTACAATTCGCATAGCAGCGAAGTAGATCACGTCTTCACTCGACGGATACAAAATACAAAAGGCCAAGATCAACCGTTTTACTCAATTAGCGCGGCACCTCACTACGTCATATTTCTTAGAGACTCAACCCTCTATCGCGTTCATTAACAAATGGGGCAAAATATAACATGTTGAATTCAGATAGAAATGTTACCGCGTATATTAAACTGCTAACAAATCTAAGTGATGCAAACATGTAATAATACATAATAAATCTTCCTTAACAATCACCACCATCATAGTAATACTAATCATCATCATCACCACAATCATCATCATCATGATCATCACTATCAGAATCAAACTAGTCATCATACGCACTACAATTATCACCACCATCATCACCATCATCATAATAATAACCTTCATACTAATTATCATCATCATACTTATCATCACTATAATACTAATTATCAAGATCATCATCATTCTAATCATCATAATCACCATCATCATCCCCATCATCATCCCCATCATCATCACCACCATCATCACGATCATCATCATCATCACCGTCATACTAATCATCATCACCATCATTCTACCATGATAATCATCATCATCATCACCATCATACAAATCATAATCATCACCATCATACAAATAATCATCATCATCATGCTAATCATCATCACCATCATACTAATCATCATCATCGCCATCATACTAATCTTCATCATCATCATCATCATCAAACTAATCATCACCATCATCATCATACTTATTATCATCATCACCATCATACTAATCATCATCATCACCATCATCATCATCACCATTATAGACATATTAATGATCATCACCATCATCACCATCATTACTATCCGCATCATACTAATCATCATCATCACCATCATTATCACCACCCTCATACTAATCATCATAACCACCGTCATACTAATCATCATTATCATCAACACACTAATTATCTTCATTACCATCATCATCACCAATATCAGCATCACCACCTTCACCACCAACGTCATCATCAGCAGCATCATACTAATCATCATACTAATTATCATAATCACCATCATACTAATCATCATCATCATAACCACACTAATCATCATCATCATCATCATACTAATCATCATCATCACGATCATACTAAGCACCATCATACTAATCATCACCATCTTCATCTTACTAATCATAATTATCACCGTCATATTAATCATCATCATCATCACTACCATACTAACTATCATCATCATCACTATTTCCTAATTATCAACATACTATTTTACTAATCATCATCATCACCATTATACTAATCATCATCATCACCATCAAATAAATCATCATCATCACCATCATCATAATTACCATCATCACCATTATTCTAATTATCATCATTACAAAATGTTATAATCAACATCACCATCATTGAAATCTTTATCATCACCATCATACTAATCATCATTATCATCCTAAATTAATCATCAACATCCCCGTCATCATCATCATCACCATCATCATCCTTATAGTCGTCATCGTTATCATCGTCCTTACCATCATTATCACCATCATCATCAAAATCATCATCAGCATCATCCTCACTATCATAAACATGACCATCCTCATCATTTTCATTATTACAATCATCCTCATCATCATCCTCATCATCATCCTCATTATCATCGCCATCATCATCCTCATCATCATCGTCACCATCATCACCATTACCATCATCATTATCACCATCGCCATCATCACCCTCATCATAGCCATCATAATCATCATTTTCGCCATCGTCATCAAGATAAACACAGTTTTCATCATCATCGCCATGATCCTCACCATCACCATCATCATCATCATCATCATCCTCACCATCATCATTACCATCACCATAATCATTATCATCATCAGTATCGTCATCACCACTTTCATAAGCATCATCAACACCATTATCATCATCCTCATTATCATCATCCTCACCGTCTTTCGCCATCATCACCATCACACTCATCATCATCATCATCCTTACCATCATCATCATCATCACCGTCATCAACCTCACAATCATTAATACCATCACCATTTTCATTCACACCTTTATAATCGTCAATACCATCACTATTACCATCATCTTCATCACCATTATCATCGTCATCATTATAATCATCCTCACCATCATCATCACTATCATTTTCATCACCATCTCCATCCTCCTCCTACTCATTATCTTTATAATCTCACTATCATCCTTTTAATCATCATAATTATCATCACTGTCATCATCATCATAATCACCATCATCATCACAATCATCATGTTCACATGTTCACCATCATCATCACCAGTATCTTCACTATCATTTTCTGATTTTAACATCACCATCATCATGGTAATCATCATCACCATCATCAGCACCTGTGACGAAATACCCGTCTTATTTTGTGTTTTCTACCTGTGTTTTTCTCTATCTTATGCCTTCCATTCATTTTTCCTTACCCTATTTTCTCTCATATTGGTACGCAATAAGCCAGGTTTCGTGGTTTTATTTTTCCTGATCAGCTATGGATAAAAATAACATTAACAACCCCAGCTGGGAGCGGATAGATAACACTGCCTTAATCCGTATAAAGCAAACACAGGCGTGAATGTATCTCGCTCACATCAAGCTACCCCCCCCCCCCCCCGCCTGTCCACACGTCTCGGATGGTTAATCGGGAGATAAACTGTCAATGTACCATAGATGTAATTGAAATGTCATGCAATCATACCGGGGGTAGACTCATTGATGATAACAAGTTAAACTGAGGTGTTATTATGAGTTATGAACATGATTCATAAAACCTCCCGGTAGCGTTAATACCTTATGTGGGAGGATTTTGAAATTACCTGTGTCATGCGGAATTTCGTGAGAAGCTGGAAAGAAGATACATACTAAAGTCAAACATTCGAATCTGCTTTGTCTAGACAAAATAGAATATACTAGACTACGTTGATTGGCGACTTTGCACCTTCGTAGGAAGCTGTGAGCGTGGGTGAGAAGTCCTTTATAGTGTAGTGCATTTTCATACCCCGGCACTGTGTTCTATTAAGTCAAGACGACACTTTCAAACAAGGTAGGACCGAAGATAAGTAAGATTCCAATAAAAGGCACCGGACCAAGTATTGACAATCTTCTGAAATTAACGAAAAAGAAAACTCAACTTTATAATACTGGAAACCATAAAGTTCTCGGAACCTATATATACGATAATAGTGGGATTAGAAATAATATTAATACCCTGACTACCCGTAAGACGTCCTCATTATTCAGAAGTCTCCCTGTGCCAGAAGTCTGTAAATTGTATTCCCAAAACTCTGGGTGAGTTGTGATTTTTATATTTTGAATGTGACACGTGAACTTGCTGGTGAATGTAAAGGTTCATAAGAGGCCGGCAACATCAGCATATGAAAATGATAGTCATGAACCACCATAAAAAGCTCTGGTGTCTGCTGCATGCATGTTCTCTCACAGGGAATCAAAAGCAGAGGTAAGCACAGGCTCACGTGGAGCAGGGAGTAGGTGATGATGATATCATGGTGTACATATGTGTTATATTAACATTTTAATTAGTTTATATATATATATATATACTTAGGCATGATAAAATCAGACAAAGGTCGTTTTCCGCTGTCCAGCCACAATGTTTCATCAAATTAACTGAGAGTAACGATGATTTTTCATAAAATTCACTGGTTTTATGATTGATGGTAAAATTACTGAGAAAAAATGAAAAAGGCCGGTGGAACTGACAGCAGGAAGGCGCCTAACTAGTGTCAGAAAAAATATACTTTGTAGAGACATTTGTTTCTTCTCAAGTGTGTGAACAAATTGGAGATACCAGTTTGTGGTACAAGTTGGAGATACCAGTGTGTGAAACCAGCTTGATACGAGTATGTGAATCAAGAGCTTGTGGTCAACGCTAGATACCTGCCTCTGACAGGCTGTGAAGATCTTAATTTTGAAGTTTGGAGCGGTTACCCCTTCAACCCCGCCTGGGACTTGTCCACACCGCAGAAGTCGATAATTGACGAAGCAGTCAGAAAACCAGTTTCAACATCTGGCAAGCTAAGTTATTTTAACCAGGCCATAGCAAAAATACGTCTCATCACCAATTAAAACAACTCAAAGCAGTTTTCGATGAGGAAATACATTTTATCTATATATATATATATATATATATATATATATATATATATATATATATATATATATATATATATATATATATCTTCTTCTTCCTCGTTCGCCCTGAAAAGGACGGTGGTTGCGTTGTGTCTGTTTACGCCGTAGCTGTGATATCTGCACCTTTCGGTCGACACATCCGACTTCAGCACGGCATTTTTTAGGGACCGGGTTTGCCTTCCCATTTCGTTCCGTACTCGCTCAGCCAGACTGCACTGCTGCAGACTGTTTCCAGGACCACCACGTGGAGGTGGATTACGGTCTCGACCAGCTCTGGTTCGCTGGTCCTGATGCAAGCAGTCAAGCTATGGGTCGCTGACTGCATTCACTATTGCTGCATCTTTGGGTCCCATATATATATATATATATATATATATATATATATATATATATATATATATATATATATATATATATATATATATATATATATATATATATATATATATATATATATATATATATATATATATATATATATATATATATATATATATATATATATATATATATATTGAAAGTTGATTTAATTATTACAGAGTGAAGCGCACACATATGAATCAGGTATCTTAAATATATTTCTATTTAAAACTCTTCCAAGAGTAATCTTGAGCGAAGGTAGATTCCTTTGAAAATCATCATTGTACATTCACAATTTTTTCCATTGTTGGGTGTGAGGAGTTAATGTGATTGGATTTGCAACAGGCCCCAAGTTTCGTTTCCTAGCATTTATTTACGTTTTTCAGGGAAAGATTACGGTGAGATTTTTATTTTATTCGTTTTTTATTTCTCTTTGTATAATAATAGAGTTTGGACTTTTTGGGTAGAGTATTAATTACGGTTTCTAGAAGAGATGGTAGTTTGAACTTCTAGACTCGCCCCAGGGTTTCTTTTTCAGGAAGGAATTCGTTCATGTAGGAATTTATAGTGTAAACATAATGGCAGAGCATTTTTGGTTCTTCTCAGTGAGCGCGCCGTAATTATTAGGAAGGGTAATTTTAGACGGCAGGAAGTTCACGCAACAGTTGGGGGTAGTGGGAGATTAAGCGCGTGGAGCGGAATAGCAATGGAATTTTTCCAGAGATTGACCCGCTTAAGAACAAAGCCAGGGAGTGACGCACGCTTAGCGTGGTCGCCGGCCTCGGGGCTTGTAATAAAAACGCGTGGTCCCTGGCAGAAGTCTCTCAGATTTTAGAACTTCGACGCCTTGGAAAGAACTACCTGTATTGTATATACAGCGCCGATTTGCTCTTTCGAGAGAAATTCGTTGCTGGTAAATATGCAGTTAATTAAGTTTTAATAGTTATAAGATTTTTGCAGAGTTTGTTTCTAGGAGTTAAAGTTAATTCATAGAAGTAGAGCCATCAATGCTAAATTTTTAATTGAATAACTGACAGCGCAATTAGGTATTTGGTGAAAAGGTAGTAGGGAATTTTGATAGTTTCCTCAGAGTAGCTGTTTGTATAAATTGGAGTATTACTGTTATTGTCAGAAGACAGGGGTATTTATTTTTCCCGGATTTGTGAATTTTAAATGGTGCAGCGTGAAACACGCTTGTGAAATTAATTTTAATTCGTAACGGACATACCATGAGTTACCCTCTTATCTAAATAATTATCAGAGTGCATTCACTCTTTTTGTGAGATAAGGAAAGCTTAAAGATATGAGATGCTAAATATCCAAATTTTGAGATACGATGCACGTAATTTCATTGTGATTTTCGAGGATTTGAAAAAGGGGCTACCTGAGCACGTGCAGTGTATCTTTTTTTAGAAGGGTGAATCTGAGAACGGAAGGAGAGGGGAGATAGCGGGGCATGCATTGTAAGATAGGATTTCAGTTCTTTTGGAGATCTAACTATGTATATCTTTATCGGAATCGGGTGTAAATAATATTCCCGACACCTGGGTGAAGATTTCCCAATATTTGATTTATAATGTTGGCAGAGTATATACGCTTAGGTATTTGGGTGTGTATTTAATTGTTCTTTAAGTGTGTGTAAATTACCAGCGGACTAATTTGGGTAACGCTGCTGTAATAGAACGAGTGACTTTAACTGTGTTAGAACATAGGAATTGTGTATTTTTCTCTGTGCGGGTAAAACCTCCATTTTGAAGTCAGCAGTTACGGGTCTAGTTGGGATTTTTAATTAGTCCTTATCTAATAGACATATGTTTACAATGACGAATTCATGGAGACGGGAGATTATTGTCTCGGGGGAAGTCTATTGTAATGGGGTTTAGCGAGGTAACACCTCGATCATTGTTAAATAGTAGGGCCAAGAATTTTACCGGCAACCGGTTCATTCAGTAGTGGCAATGTTATGACGGGTGGGGGTAGGCATATTTACTAATCGCTGAGGCGATACTAGAGCATGGGAGCTGTATTGAAGATTTGAAACTTAAGTGTTAGAGATTTGAGACTTAAGTGGTTGAAGAGTTGGGATTTTAGTGCTAAAGATTGAGAGTTAAGGGAGTTAAGTGTTAAGGATATGGGAAATTTGTTGTTCGATATATATTTGTTATTGTTTTGTCCACAGCAGATATTTTCCAGGCGTAGCAGCTAGGGCTCAGTAGTCCTTCAGCTGGCTAGAAGTTCGCCGGTCTTCTCAGGCGAAAAAGAGTCGGCAGAGCCAGAAAAGAAAGTGGAGTGGTGACAAGGCGGTCACCGGTGCAAAAGTCTTTGTACCCAAGAGAGAGCAGGGAGCTGGAAGCACAGACTTCTTCAGCAAGAACAGAAGTTCTTACCAAATTCGGAGCTATTTACGCTCATATTAAGCCCACACTGATCCTAGGCGCAGGGCCTAAAAAGTGTCGTGAATTTTGGGCATAATAATTCCGACAGCCCTGAACCCAAGAGAGGGGTATCCGGGCTACTGCAAAGTAAAAATTTGTCTATTTGGAAGCAGCAATAGACCACGTCCCGAATTTAGTTTACCAAGCAAGTCAGCAGCTACAACAGGCGGAGAAGAGGGGAAAGGGTTACCATCCCTCTTAACTGCACCAGACAGAGAGAGAGAAGGAGAGTAATGGAGGAGTTTTCTCAGTAGAAACTAGGAGTGTCAGACAGACACTGAACAGAAATAGAACTTAGCAATTCATTGTCAAGTTGTGTAGGAGATGATAGAAGAGTTCTTTTGTGGACACTGTGTTAGCATAGAAGGGTAGTTAGCCTACAGAGAAGCTGGGTGGCCACGTCATTGGTTTAGGAGAAACCGTCTGCAGACAGATGGACAGTAGAAGTTAGATTGTGGTTACATGATATTTAGTAGATTCAGAGTAAGGGGGATCTAAATGTTAGAGATCCCACTTCACAAGTTGATGTATTTCTTACCTTTCTTATTTTCAGGTTTGAGGGTGAGGGCGATTTGTGGGGTAACTTACCAAATCACATTAATTGATTATTGTGTTCTTTTTCCAGGTGTGTGAACACGACATTTTATCCTATTTGTAGTATGTTACATGAATTTTGTGGTGTAAATAAAATCCATTGTAAATTATAGGCTGGATCAGTCACTTACTTCAATTTTTATGTTGTCTGTATAGTGGTGTCTGTGGTGTTAAGTTACTTAAACCTTATCCCAGTCTTGGTAGTTAGAGGTAGTGAGGGTATCGCAAAACATTACGTCACCTAGTGGCAAGGGAGAGTCAATTTAGGTTCTCGACCCTTGACGCCAATAGCCTCATCTCCCACAGTCACTGTCATTTTTCTTCTGAAATCTATTTTCTTAGTCTTTCTTTCCACTAGGGTCTAGTCTATTTAGGTAGACAGCCTCTAGTCCTAAATCCACTTCGTGACAAAGTGGCGGCGTTCGTCCGGTAGATCATCTTTGTTGGGATCAATTCTGTGATCGTGTCAAGATTCATAGATTGTTTCTATAGGAAAGTTCTGGAAAATAGATTTCTTTTTAATATCCCCTAGACTAGAGCTATATTTAAAACTGATCTAGCTATAGTTTTTTTTCCACAGGGTGCAGTCAGATTGTAGCTGTAGTTAGTTTGATGACTAAAGGTAACTGATGGCTAACTGAATTTTTTCTTAACAGGAAGGTAAATTCGGGTTTTCAGGTAGCGGCATAATCAAATTTTTTCAGGTAGTTCTTCAGATTGGTGCTAGTCTGAATTCAGGGTTTTGGGACAGACAGGGAGTAGTGCTGAGTAGGTACAGTAAATTTTTTGTTTTTTCTTTTTGTCATTTCCCCTCTTTGTGAGTTACTGCAGATTTGTCAGGTAACATAGCCGATCTTGATAAAGTACATAAGATTGCACTAGAGGTAGCTAAGTTCATGGAGTACGGTGATAGCGAAATTCCACACCTTCTGGGATATGCAGAAAGCCTGCAGAGGCAATATGAAGTAGACGACTTATTTGGCAATCGTCTAGCCTTGGCATGGTCCTGTGCAAAAGCTGGGGACAGCGAAGCATTCATCCGAGAGTACGAAAACAAGGAATGGAAATGGTCCAGAAAGCGGAAAGAAGAAGACAAGAACGGGAAATAGAAAGACAACACTGGGAAAAGGAGCGACTAGGAAGGGACAACCCCTCTGAAAATCTTTCGCCAGTAAAGGATAACTTGTCGGCTCAAACTGCGCCCCAACTCCAGGAAAAGGACTTACAGTTGGAAATGGACCCTAAGCCCAAACAAGGAAAGGATTCAGGTAAGGAAAGCAGTCCTTACAACGCTGGGAAGATTACGAAGCGATCCCAGGCGTGGAAACTGCATAACAGGGGGAATAATGCAAGCAAGCATTATAATTCGGATGGCTACCGAATCTCCCATGCTCGTGAGAGAGCACAACATACTCGACATGGAAAGTCGAGGCCCGGGTTCGAATCCCTAATAAGGCATGTTTCGCCAGCTCCCCAGCGGGACCGCGAAAAACGACAGGCAGAGGCGCATTCGCCTGACATCCCTGTGCAGCCTAATGGCCAAACAGTGGTGACGCCTCTGATTGTGGAAATACATTCTTTGTCGTCGGGAATTAGGCCCCCAATGGTATTAGCTCTTTCAGGAGATGGACATACTGACAAGAACTGTATGACATATGTCAACGACCAGCGCATTCTTAAAAGGGCACAAGACGGCGAATCGAGCGAACATATGTTTCCAACCAGCCCTGGAGCCCCATCCGACCAGCACTTTACTCAGACGGAGGAGGACAGTGATCTGAGTGACCGTTTGCCTATAAACGGTGATGGGTCCCATAACTCTACTAGTGTCTCGTTTACAGGAAGCGACTCTTGTAACGAGGAGCCTGAAAAAATGGCTAAATTTTCCAATTTGTTTCAAGGAACAGTGGAACAAGTCACTGAGTGCTTTATCTCAGACTCTCCGCGATCAAACGGGATCTTAAACCGTCAAGTGTCACTGCAGGACACATTCCAACTGACGCCAGTAACTCTCACAGGGGAGGGCAAGGTTGAAGGTAGAACCAGGGTGTTAGACGGAGACCTCCCGTGGTCTACAGTTTCATCTCACCAACTTTTCAGGCCAGAAAAGAGTGAGAATAGCGGCCTTACGCATTTGCAAGGAGCTACTTTAGAGAGCT
This sequence comes from Oreohelix idahoensis, assembly GCA_024509875.1. Classification (NCBI taxonomy): domain Eukaryota; kingdom Metazoa; phylum Mollusca; class Gastropoda; order Stylommatophora; family Oreohelicidae; genus Oreohelix; species Oreohelix idahoensis. Next base: position 56,583 of record JAMPIV010002749.1, on the reverse strand, counting down.
CGGTCCCTCTTCGTATTGGTAGAGGAAGAGCGAGCCCAAAACCACTGCCAGGGGCAGATATTACCTACCTTTCTTCAAAGGTAGAAGCTATTGAAATCGATCAGGATTCAATAGAAACCCAGCAAGCAATCGGAGGCTCTACACCAGAGGAACCCGAGATAGGGCATCTTTTTTGCACTATACCAGCGGTCACAAACCCGCTGATGCGCAGCACCGTAGTCACCGTCACCAGGCCTCTACAGAGCCAGCCGGTCAGTTCAGCTGACCAAGTCAGTCTTTTGCCGGACAAGGCAAGGGAAGTTCCAGACCCGCCATTGGACGGCCCCGGTCTGAAGAGAGATCAACTCTCCCACCGGAGCATGGGAATGGTTAAGGAAAGGAAGAAGAAGAAACAGATGCGCGTTTCTTTGGCCAACAAACTTTTCCAATTTCGGATCAGTGATTCTCGCTCGAGGGACATTACAGTCAGCCGCAGGTACCTCAGGTCAGCTAGGTACAGGCCATATAAACGTAAACACCCAGAGGATAGCCTTTGTCTGACAGCACGTAACCTTTTAATTACCTGTTCAGTGGTAAGGGAGTTGTGCAGGAGCTGTACTCCACCAAGGCCAAGGACACTTATCAGGAAGAAACCCTGGAGGAGAAAATTGAGTAAACAAGGCCAGGTGCACACAAGAAGGAGGTATGTTTTGGGTGATTGGCCCAGCCGCCTGCCAGTTGCAGAGCGACTCAAAGACAGAGGGAGAGAAAAGACGAAGAGCGACCATTTGTGTTGCGGTCGCCAGGCGGTATACACCAGTTGTGATCGTACAACTTTAGGGCATACAGGCAGATCTGTAGACTTAGTTAGGGGCCAGTCTGGAAATACCAAGATCACATTAAATTAGATCGTATACCACGAACTTGAAGAGGGGGGTAATGTGAGGAGTTAATGTGATTGGATTTGCAACAGGCCCCAAGTTTCGTTTCCTAGCATTTATATACGTTTTTCAGGGAAAGATTACGGTGAGATTTTTATCTTATTCGTTTTTTATTTCTCTTTGTATAATAATAGAGTTTGGACTTTTTGGGTAGAGTATTAATTACGGTTTCTAGAAGAGATGGTAGTTTGAACTTCTAGACTCGCCCCAGGGTTTCTTTTTCAGGAAGGAATTCGTTCATGTAGGAATTTATAGTGTAAACATAATGGCAGAGCATTTTTGGTTCTTCTCAGTGAGCGCGCCGTAATTATTAGGAAGGGTAATTTTAGACGGCAGGAAGTTCACGCAACAGTTGGGGGTAGTGGGAGATTAAGCGCGTGGAACGGAATAGCAATGGAATTTTTCCAGAGATTGACCTGCTTAAGAACAAAGCCAGGGAGTGACGCACGCTTAGCGTGGTCGCCGGCCTCGGGGCCTGTAATAAAAACGCGTGGTCCCTGGCAGAAGTCTCTCAGATTTTAGAACTTCGACGCCTTGGAAAGAACTGCCTGTATTGTATATACAGCGCCGATTTGCTCTTTCGAGAGAAATTCGTTGCTGGTAAATATGCAGTTAATTAAGCTTTAATAGTTATAAGATTTTTGCAGAGTTTGTTTCTAGGAGTTAAAGTTAATTCATAGAAGTAGAGCCATCAATGCTAAATTTTTAATTGAATAACTGACAGCGCAATTAGGTATTTGGTGAAAAGGTAGTAGGGAATTTTGATAGTTTCCTCAGAGTAGCTGTTTGTATAAATTGGAGTATTACTGTTATTGTCAGAAGACAGGGGTATTTATTTTTCCTGGATTTGTGAATTTTAAATGGTGCAGCGTGAAACACGCTTGTGAAATTAATTTTAATTCGTAACGGACATGCCATGAGTTACCCTCTTATCTAAATAATTATCAGAGTGCATTCACTCTTTTTGTGAGATAAGGAAAGCTTAAAGATATGAGATGCTAAATATCCAAATTTTGAGATACAATGCACGTAATTTCATTGTGATTTTCGAGGATTTGAAAAGGGGGCTTCCTGGGCACGTGCAGTGTATCTTTTTTTAGAGGGGTGAATCAGAGATCGGAAGGAGAGGGGAGATAGCGGGGCATGCATTGTAAGATAAGATTTCAGTTCCTTTGGAGATCTAACTATGTATATCTTTATCGGAATCGGGTGTAAATAATATTCCCGACACGTGGGTGAAGATTTCCCAATATTTGATTTATAATGTTGGCAGAGTATATACGCTTAGGTATTTGGGTGTGTATTTAATTGTTCTTTAAGTGTGTGTAAATTACCAGCGGACTAATTTGGGTAACGCTGCTGTAATAGAATGAGTGACTTTAACTGTGTTAGAACATAGGAATTGTGTATTTTTCTCTGTGTAGTAAAACCTATATTTTGAAGTCAGCAGGTACGGGTCTAGTTGGGATTTTTAATTAGTCCTTATCTAATGGACATATGTTTATAATGGCGAATTCATGGAGACGGGAGATTATTGTCTTGGGGGAAGTCTATTGTAATGGGGTTTAAGCGAGGTAACTCCTCGATCATTGTTAAATAGTAGGGTCAGGAATTTTACCGGCAACCGGTTCATTCAGTAGTGGCAATGTTATGACGGGTGGGGGTAGGCATATTTACTAATCGCTGAGGCGATACTAGAGCATGGGAGCTGTATTGAAGATTTGAAACTTAAGTGTTAGAGATTTGAGACTTAAGTGGTTGAAGAGTTGAGATTTTAGTGCTAAAGATTGGGAGTTAAGTGTTAAGGATATGGGAAATTTGTTGTGCGATATATATTTGTTATTGTTTTGTCCACAGCAGATATTTTCCAGGCGTAGCAGCTAGGGCTCAGTAGTCCTTCAGCTGGCTAGAAGTTCGCCGGTCTTCTCAGGCGAAGAAGAGTCGGCAGAGCCAGAAAAGAAAGTGGAGTGGTGACAAGGTGGTCACCGGTGCAAAAGTCTTTGTACCCAAGAGAGAGCAGGGAGCTGGAAGCACAGACTTCTTCAGCAAGAACAGAAGTTCTTACCAAATTCGGAGCTATTTACGCTCATATTAAGCACACACTGATCCTAGGCGCAGGGCCTAAAAAGTGTCGTGAATTTCGGGCATAATAATTCCGACAGCCCTGAACCCAAGAGAGGGATATCCGGGCTACTGCAAAGTAAAATTTCGTCTATTTGGAAGCAGCAATAGACCACGTCCCGAATTTAGTTTACCAAGCAAGTCAGCAGCTACAACAGGCGGAGAAGAGGGGAAAGGGTTACCATCCCTCTTAACTGCACCAGACAGAGAGAGAGAAGGAGAGTAATGGAGGTGTTTTCTCAGTAGAAACTAGGAGTGTCAGACAGACACTGAACAGAAATAGACTTTAGCAATTCATCGTCAAGTTGTGTAGGAGATGATAGAAGAGTTCTTTTGTGGACACTGTGTTAGCATAGAAGGGTAGTTAGCCTACAGAGAAGCTGGGTGGCCACGTCATTGGTTTAGGAGAAACCGTCTGCAGACAGACGGACAGTAGAAGTTAGATTGTGGTTACATGATATTTAGTAGATTCAGAGTAAGGGGGATCTAAATGTTAGAGATCCCACTTCACAAGTTGATGTATTTCTTACCTTTCTTATTTTCAGGTTTGAGGGTGAGGGCGATTTGTGGGGTAACTTACCAAATCACATTAATTGATTATTGTGTTCTTTTTCCAGGTGTGTGAACACGACATTTTATCCTATTTGTAGTATGTTACATGAATTTTGTGGTGTAAATAAAATCCATTGTAAATTATAGGCTGGATCAGTCACTTACTTCAACCTTTATGTTGTCTGTATAGTGGTGTCTGTGGTGTTAAGTTACTTAAACCTTATCCCAGTCTTGGTAGTTAGAGGTAGTGAGGTTATCGCAAAACATTACGTCACTTAGTGGCAAGGGAGAGTCAATGTAGGTTCTCGACCCTTGACGCCAATAGCCTCATCTCCCACAGTCACTGTCATTTTTCTTCTGAAATCTATTTTCTTAGTCTTTCTTTCCACTAGGGTCTAGTCTATTTAGGTAGACAGCCTCTAGTCTTAAATCCACTTTGTGACATTGGGCCCTCACTGCACAGCAGGGGAGTCAATCCTGTGACACCATCATCATCATCGTCATCTTTATCATCATCCTCACCACCATCATCATCTCCATCATCATCTCCATCACCATTATCGTAATTATCATCATCAACATCATCAGCACCAACATCATCACAATCAACATACTCATCATCATCACCATCAGCACTATTATCAGCGTCTTCACCATCATCATCATCGTATTCCTGTTTGCTCTTTATGAAGCAATGAGCCACCGCCGCAGGGGATCCCCTTGCAGGAAGCCTGTACCAATCATTCACATGCTCTTTTAGCATTGTTGTACATAATTATATTGGCAACCCCGTTCACAACCTCATAGTAGTCGCCTGATACGACATGTCTGAGGGTTCAGTAGACCTTTTAATCCTTTGTTTTCTACAGAGACCCACGGAAAATACACAAGGCAATAAATAATACTGGTTAAGTAAAATTGCGAAACAGTTTTCGCGACATAATTAAGAGAGGTGAATGAACTCGCCTTTGCATTGTATTTTGATAATGTGAGCTTCATCATGTTTCAAAGCTATACACTACAGTACTTGGACAAAAGTTGTTTGTTCCCACCGATCGTGTTTGTTTGCGGGTGAATAGTTATCTTGAGTCATTATTTACAACATGGCATTTGTTTTATTTATTGCCTTGTGTATTTTCCGGGGGTCTCTGTAGAAAACAAAGGATTCACTGTGTGACGGCTATAACGTGCTCCTCATATTGTAGATGTCAATAACTGAGAAGAAAGAGTAATCAAAGTATGCATTAGGACTGAACAGAATTATTCATAAAGTAAAGATAAGGAGAACATTATATCAAAACTATTACCAGAAAAAGTTATGGCGTAGTCAGGGTCTGCTCTTGAGCTGTGCGAGAGGTCTGGCCGCATCGGGTGCTGTCTTGGGGAATAAGCAGTTGTAATGTTTAAAAAAAATATTTAAAAATTAAATTATTAAAAGAACAATTGAAACTTCTCTTTTTTTTGGAGTTTAAAATACGAACTGTTTTTTATGTGTTAACTAGCTGTAAGGACCCGGCGTTGCCCGGATCTTTCCTAGTAACTGTTTTGGAAACTTATGAAATGTCAAAATAAAATTATAATATTTTGATATTCGAGTGAAAATGAATTTTCATTTAAGTTAATGACTACCGCTTTAAGTGACTACCCTCATGCCTTGTTTACAGTAATTGCAAATGCAAGCCGTACAAAATACTGTTATTCCCCATGGTTCTACCAGTAGAGTGATTTCACTTTTGCTTTTCAGTTTACTTCCGAATTTTTCCAAAATACTCTTATTTCTTATGATGGAATCGCAAAAGCAATTTTATTTTGCTTCCGAGTTTTAGCAAGAAGCAAATTAATAAGACACATTTTCCCTTTCCGACCTGGCGCACCAAGAAAGAAAAGTCCAACTCATCCTTTTTTAACGTTCTTAATACTGTTTTTCGTAGCACGTTCTTCTCAAACATATATACATTATTGCTTGTTAAAAAAACATGATTATTATTTTCTGTCATACATACTTCAAATATAAAAGATTGTGTTGAGTTGTATTTTTTAAACAGAAGTTTATCATTTCGGTGAGACACGACCCATTCAACCGAGACACACGGATAACGCCTGTTATATTAGGACACATGTCTAAATAAAGATCTTTCATTTTGGTGAATTGTTTAGCTTTGAGCTAGTATATTTTTTTAAGTGCCAAAAATAAAAATAAATCTTAAATATAGTCTTACTTTGGCAAGGCGCACCCCGTTTGAGACTGGCACATGCACAATTATAGAAGATCCTTCGGTCCAGCAATGTGATAAAGACCCTCTTCTGTTACAAAAGATATTGCAGTCTGTTTCAGTTATGAAGTGCTTAGCCTTCGAAATACTATGTAATATTTGGTAAATAAACAGAAACTGCTTTGTAAAACGTAATTAAATTTGATATAAAAAGTAATAAAAACTGTTAATGTCTGCATCAAAGTAATTTTTATGTTATTTTTGTGACGTACGGTACGTATAGTAGGAAAATTGAAGTCCCTGAATTGATGGATGATAAAGGAGAGTAGCCTCGTATAACATCGCAGCCCCTGGATTTTATGCAACACGAGAGTCAAGGTGGATTCCACGCGGGCTCATTAGCATGCACAATAGCAACGGGGAATTCTACCACCTGGGCAAATTAGTATGTATCATTTCCACGTGGATTTTCAACACGTTGGATAATTAATATGTAGATAGTTTCATGCGTGCATCCAGGACATCGCTTTGTCTTAGGGGAGGTTAAATCACGCCTACTGCCAATCTCTAGAGCGACTATAAGCAGTTATTTCCCTACTTTGCCAGTCCTCCTGCCTAGTAGGGCGTTGCCAGAGTCCAACGAGGAAAGCGGTTAACGATCAAAGGCAGTGTTGGTCCCCAGAACGGACGAAGCAGAGTCACGCCGTCGTTTAACATCTCAGTGTGAACCAGAGAATCGCTCGCAGAACGAAACGAACGGGAAAAACGAGCGGTAAGAAAAGTTGGGTAATAGAGCGGGGACTGGCGGCGCAGAATCGCAAAAGTTCCCTGAGTTCAAAAAAGTTGTGAACTTTCGCGTGTCCCCCTGATCCTTCAATTCTTTAATTATATATTGAGACCACTGAATAATGCGTTTATCATTTGCGCCAGAGAGTTTGAACAAAGTACTAGCTGTATAGAACAAGATTTCCTGTGCATATCTTCTATATTGGAGTCTTAAATTCATTCTGTTTTGGGCCAGTGGTAATATATTAGTTCAAGTGATCAGTGGTCTAGATCTTTCATTTTTATTTCACTGGATTTTGTGTTAATTTAAACCTATTAAATAAACCCATCTCAAAAGTTTCCAGTTGTAAATTAAAAGATATATCTATACGTTATTTCCCACGATAACAGATGCTTAAATTAATTTAGGAGCCGTTAAGGGATTTATAACCAATTAATACAGTTTAGTTTTGTATATATACACACATGTGTGTGTGTGTGTGTGTGTGTGTGTGTGTGAGAGTGTGAGTGTGAGTGTGAGTGTGAGTGTGTGTGTGTGTGCGTGTGCGTGTGCGTGTGCGTGTGCGTGTGCGTGTGCGTGTGTGTGTGTGTTTTTTAACCATTAAACTCGCGGAGAGTTTTTCTTAAATATATATAATTGAATACGCGAGTGTATAAAATAGTCTTAACTGTAAATTTATCGCGCGTCAAAATATGATACGTATTAGGCTTATTGATTTCATGTTTTCTATTTTTTCACATAGAATGATCATACACCTTTGCGTCCCAGCAATTCTATAGTCCTCCAGACTCGGTTCTTCTAACATCCAGACATTTTATGAACATTTAAATATAATCTTGTGGCGGCCCGTGCGGTCTCGCTCTCTAAATTTACATGGGAGAAAGCAACCCAAGAACATTTAAATCATAAATCAATAAAGTCTGTAAAGATTAACTGGAGAAGAACAATTGCCAGAAGCGATATATAATTTTTACTGTTCTACTATGGAAAAGAATATATCATTTATGTACACTGACAGTCACGTATTTTTCACTGGATTTAAAACCCCCGAAGAAAAAACATACCTCACTGATCAGTCTTTGTCATCACGCTATAGACGTTTCCACCACCAGCAGTGAAACCCAGGAGACCACGACCTTCTCATACCTAATACCTGTGACAGTGCCATCCCATAGAAACTTTAGAGAAAATCCAAAGAAGCACTAAGGCTTCACCTTCCAGCGATTACGTGAAAATTTGTTAAACGCCAAACCCGCTAATCTGGGGCAGGAAAACGAAGGAAAAGACTCATACGTTCTGTTGAGTATTAAAATGCTGTTTTTGTTATTTCTATGGAGTGCCAGATTCAACGATCGGTAAGTGTGTATGGGTGATGGCCATCATGAGCGTGCATGAATGAATGAGATATATTAGCAAATTTTTTAATTCTCGTTACTTGGAAAATATCTTTATACTGTATTCCTTGTATTGTTCTCTGTAAGTGGGATTGCTTACCTTTGCGTACTTCCCCCCTCCCCCTTTAATTTGCTTAGTAAAGGGATAACTTGGAGAATACTAGGACTTGTTTCCTACACCCCATACAAATTATTGTAAAACCCCTTATCAGAATAATTAATCTATTTTTGGGTTAAATTATCTCTTTCTGATAACACTTGCCTTTGAGCTGCGTTTTTTGTGTGTCTATACAAGCGGGAAGGGCATATTGGGATACTATTCTTCCCCCCCCCCCCCCCCCCCCCCACCTTGTTATTTGTATTTTTTTGTAACTATGATCATTGACTGTACCATGCCAAATGTTGTGATTTTGTTTAGATGATAATAAACACCATAACCTTTTATTACTGTGTTGGCCGACCCATTACCTATCTCTGTTATATGTAGTTTGTATTCACGTTTGTGTGTTTGTAGCACCAAATTGGTGTGTGTACATGAGTGTTTGGAAACTGGCAACAATTGTTTAGCCAGGAGAGATTTAGAAGTCTACAGATAAAAAAAAATTGTCGTAAGATAGGCAAATCGGAGAAGATTACCCGATTTCAGAGACTGTCCTTACTCTTTCCAGCACCCTTGTGAATCAACTATCTATTTCTTACCCCTTTCTATCATAGAGCCTTCACCATCATTCTTCACTCTAACGGGACCACTATTTCTAAGACCTATCTCAAATAAAATTTACGACAATTTTTGCATAAAGCATTAGTGTCCGTTTAAATAATTTAAATTGCTATGTAAAATAAAGAAACGTAGAGTTGTAAATTACGACATTTTAATAATAAATTTTACCATTTTGATTGTTTCCAGTGATTCATAATTTTACCATTTGCGTTGCTTCCCTTGATTCAGATAGACACTGTTTACGGACCTGTTTTTACGCATTGAAAATATCAGTAGAAACCAAATTATGTTACCTAGACATGTTCTAAATTTTAGTACTAAGCGGGGACGAAGGTTTTTTTTTTTTTTAATTCTGAAGCACGGACATACCATACGTGAAAACGAATGAATGCATAAATTTGCTTTGTCAATCAAAATAAACATACATTCAAATGAATTGAATACATATTTGACAAAAAGCCACCAGTTTATTTTTATTTCTTTTTAACTAAAGCGATAGAAACCAAATTATATGACCTGGCAACCTGTGAAAAAATTACTTACATTTAAACGGTCCTTGAACGATCATAGCTATCTAATAATTTAGTTTTCTGCAACAACTAAAGATGTTACTATAAAAATAACTTAAAAATAAATGCTACGGGAAAAAAAGCGACTACCGAGTGAATTTGGTTTTCACATATATTGATATATTTATTTAAACAGCAAGACTAAAGCCAGGCATTTTCTAAATGTTAATACTAAGCGGGGGACGAAGGTTTATAAAAAAAATTCTGAAGCACCGACATACCATAAGTGAAAGCGAATGATTGCATAAGTCTGCCTTTTCAATCAAAATAAACATACATTCAAATTTTGACCACGCATTTTAAAAATGATGTAAACAAAAAAATAATACCACATAACATTTTCATTTAGATTAAACCCGCACTGTGGATGTTCATTCTCAGAGAACCTTCATTGATTTTAATATATCGATACAGCTCCGATCCAATTTGAAACCGCTTGGCCAAATGAGTGCCATTAAAATTACGTAGTTAAAAAAAAAGGAAGTGCTACAGAAAACTGTGTTTTTCTTCTATTTCCTATTAAGGTAAAAACTTTTTGTTAAACATTTTCAATTATCTTGTAAAATATGCAAACGTATGGTCTTAATAACAAACATAAAATAATAGTTTTATAATTTGTGTTACGTCCCTTGATATTTATTGGATATGTATTTATTTGATTATGGCCCCTGAGACATAAATGTCTTCTATACATTTCTTACGAAAAACTTTAATTAATCATAATGTCATAATTACATTACTAAATTATAAAATAACTGCATGACATACCCCCGCGGTAACTAAAGAGCCTGTCTGCCAAAATTCATCAAGAAATAATAAGGAATGCGGATTTGTATTAAGAACATAGAAACATACTTTGCCTTTTATTTATATAGATTGATTTCTATTGGGCAGTGTACTTTTTTTTATTACTCTATTTGAAGAAAACCGGACTGATCTTAAAGGCGACGAACTGCAGGGATTACAGACTACGACTTTTGCATCACGGAATATTAAGAGTATTAACGGGAAAGAAGAGGAGCTGGTGGAAGAGATGAGGAAAGTAAAAATAGAAACCGCTACACCTGTCACAGGATCTACTCCCCTTGCTCTGCAGTGATGGACCAACAGTGGTCAAACTTCAGAGTATTTACTGAGAGTCTTCAAAGTTGTCTAACTTTCGCTCAAGATTACTCTTGGCAGAGATGTGAATTTAAGAATGGTGCTTCATGTCTAGGCAGCCTCATAGGAATTTAAAGAAATCAAGTACTCCGGCTGATAGGATAAAGGCCGTGTAAACTTTGTATCTTTACTGACCTTCTATGAGTTAGGATTTAGCTCGTTCTGATGAGCCCCCAACTGATTTAATTCAGTAAAATATTACTTAAATAGCTCTTTTATAAGTATTTAAAATGACTGAGACATACAGGTGCAGTTCACTAAAAGAAATAACTAAATGAACTACAAATTTGTATATTTACAGATACAAAAATTTAATAGTCAAAAATCCTTAACAGTTGTAAAATAAATAAGGGTGGGGTGAATTTAAAAAGAGTCTCTAACATTTTCTCATAGATGATGGTCTGATTTGAAAATGTCTTTCTGATTAGAAAATAGAGAGTTCACTTGGCAGCTTTTAATGGGTACTTAGCTGCCAGTAAAATGTCAGTTGGTTTCAGCTCCAGCCAATGTTGGCTGTTTGCAGGTTATTGACTGGTTCATTCGTCTCTGGTCAAGTCTGGTAGTGGCAACACGGTCCTCGTAGTAGAGGGAGTAATTGCAAAGATGGTCCAGCGCCTGTTATGACCCTTCTGCTGCCGGTGTCTAGCTTTGACTGCAAGACCGCTTATACCACTCACTTTTTCCACAGATAGCACCACCAATTGGTACCACCGACTAGTATCATAAAATAAGGGAGAACATATACCCTCCTGAATATTGGGTTTAATTGTACAAAATCAGGTGTCCCCCTCCTTTTCATTCCACCATCCCATCTGCCTCAGAACTTTACCCTCTCTGAGCATTAATATTAATCCCAGTGAGCGGAAAACATTCATTGCATTTATATTGAACATGTTTACATCTACATTTGTATTGGTTGAAACGGTTAATATAATAAGTATGTACATCATTTCTATCATCATCCACTTCCTGCTTCATATGGAATTTGTGACTACTTATGCTTTTGGTTCTCTATAAGAAACCCACATAAAGCAGTCACCAGCTCTTGCAGTAGTAGTTCATGAAATCATCATTCTATATACTGAGGTTGCCAGCCTGGTATGACGTGGACATCCAATGGCAATGTCAGAATAGGTTATATGTATCTAATGGTACACAGCACACACACACAGAGCACACTCTGCTGTGTGAACAAACCCCTCTACTGGTACTATGGATTTAAGGCACACTCACACTATACACTTCGCTCGCTGTCTCAAAGGTATGACCACAGTACACAGTAGCTGACATTAATAATCCAATAACACCTAAATCAGGTAATAACCCTTTAATAAGTACGGTGCACACATATGAGCCACACACGGCTAACAATACACATGAAATGCAATACACAATGTAATGAAAATGCCAACCTACTTGCCAAAATCACCAGCTCAACATAATAGCAAAATAGTCACCGACATAATTCAACCAGCGACTACAGAATGACTATCGCTCACAGGCGACGTCCAATACTGAAACAAGGCAATACATAATTGCAAGATTCTACCGTAAATAATATCCAGGAAAGAACCACCAGAAATCACATCACCCTTCTAGTAATCTAACAATAATCCTGAACACCTGAAACAATCGGCAAGCAATGAACAAGAATGGCATTCATGTAATCCCAGCAAAACCGCTGACAAAGGGAACAAGCGTCCGTACAGGACCGCTGACATCTCCTAGACTGAATCGAGCCAAAAATCTACATCCTCTCCCGTTCTGGCCCGACTCGCCAAACGGGTTTTCTATTCTACGCTGTTGCCACTCTACAGCGTAACCAACTAAATATATTTCGGCGAATATCTCTACTGTGACAGCAATTTTGACATGTTAATAAATGCAAAATATGTAATTATAAAATATGCAACTTACCACAGATTTCTTTTGGAATACAGACTGACTTCTGGCTCAGTGAAGTAGTTAAGGCAACTTGATTAAGATGCCTCTTACACATGGTCTGGAGTATTACTTTGCAGATAGAATCCCACTATGATTTAGTGTTTAGTTTCCTAGGATTCCGAGCTTTCCGTATTAAAGAAGGCAGCGTTTTCCTGGGATATATGTCCACAAGATGCCAAACACGTTGTCCGGTCCTTTAAAGTGGAATCCTGATCCTATTCCGTATTTTAGCTTGTCTGGCTATCTTCATGACGAGATGAATTTCACAGTGCGGTAAACTCACATAGCGCTAAATTATAATGCAATAGTTGGTCCACATCAAGATTGCTACTAAATGACAAGGATTCAATCAGAAATGTTGTATTTTTACATTTCAAATTCCAAGCCAATAGCAAGCAAGATGCGTATGTGTCCCTTTCTCGCACGAAAAAATCCTGCGTAACAAACGCACAAATAAATGTGTTGTTTACAGCCATGTCGTATATTTTAGATAAGTTAGAAGATATTTATGGTCCTGTCTGAGCAGAGGTGATAGTGGTAAGTATGTGAGAATAAAGGTGTAAGAAATAGATTTCACGAGTGAATAGTTAAGGAGAAGATGTGTCTCTGGACTGAATAGTTTCTCTAGTCCAGCCTATCTATACGACTATAATTTAGTGTAAGACAATCTTTCACCTCCTTGTATCTAGAAATATAAGTTAAACTAAACACAACCACACACAATTATGTGACAGCAAGACACACAAACGTGAAAAGCTATGGTTAATTGGGTATGGGTCTGATCAACACACAAAGTTAAGTTCTTTTTGTTGTTTATTATCATTAAACGTTTACAATATCAAAACATTTAGAGAAATCAATAAATCATGTTTACAGACATATGAAAATAACCGAAAAAGTGCCTTCTCCCCTTGTTGAGAAAGGATCCCAAAAGAAGTTAATAACCCAAAGGTCAAAGTTTAACACTAGGTTACAGAATAGACTGTGAAGAACAAGTTCCCACTAAATTACTACTCAGTAAAGTACACAAGTTTAGCAAAATAAACAAAAAAGAAGTTAGTACATTGATTGTAACAAAGGAAAATATTCTCTCTCTCTCTCTCTCTCTCTCTCTCTCTCTCTCTCTCTCTCTCTCTCTCTCTCTCTCTCTCTCTCTGTGACATACGTGGCCACAAACAATCTCGCTTACCCACTCGTGGTGTTGATATCCCTTGAAAAAATTACAATAGTTCCTGAACTTATACTGTCAGGTGGGTTGCCCAAATATGGCCTCAGTCCAGCCTATATATCGAATAATAAGTACAAGGTGGACGCCAAATTTGGTGGTTTAATTTTCACTGGATGAAACAAGTGTGACCGCGAATAGTTACTGAAGCAAGACGTGCTCTGGACGTTCACAGTTGCAAAAGGAGAAAAATAACTCCAGTATTGCGAAGCCTCTGGTTGCTAAGACAAATGTTACAATATGTAAAAATGATGATGATAAATCCTATCGGTTGGATCTAGGGTGAGTGCCGATTTTTGAAACAGCGTTGTTTTTCTAGATCACTCCGTTGCTACGGCTGTCAAACGTCAGGAATATATGTTCTTTCGTATGCCCAGTTGGCTGGAAAAATTGAATGAATAATTCTGGGTAAGGTACAGTCCAATTAAGATTTAATATTAATGTTTATTTGTTTTATGGGCCCAACCGGTTCACGAAGGAACTTGGGACTTGTAAGCCACGAAGAAGACGCCATTAATCCTTCATTGAATGAAGAAAGAGGACTGAACTAGCCCAAAAATCGAAGACCCAAAAATAAGAATAAGACCGCTGGCCGCTGGGTTTTTTTTTTGATCAGGTACTATACTAGGAAGAAAAGAACATTTATGAAAAATATATGCTACTATCCTACCCACACGTAAGTTTTCCGCTATGGCATGTCGGAAAAAAGGGTATACGCCCTCCCCCGTTATTGCCCGTGAGAAAATGAACAGCGCACAAAGTCAATTATTATTTAATTTATCCATACGCGCACTTTAACAAATATCGCCTGTCATTACTATTTATAGATTGTCGGCGTCTATTGTTTTGTCACTTGATATTAACACTAGTCACTTATATAATTTCACACAATGAAATATAATGCGAATTCTGTTCTGTCACTCATCTGTCACGCGTAATAATCTCAGTCAGCTAAACCGTATCTTCTTGTGTAAGAAAGTGGGGTGATGGAGTTTACATGTAACTGAACAACTGGCAAGAAAATATCTACGCGTTATGTTATTTCGCTAGTTTTAGCGCTAGGGAATTACAGTGAATTACAACGGTAAACTTAACACATTTTACCACTTAAGTACAATTTCTATTACCACAAATCAAAAAATGAAATCCCCACGAGATTGTTTAACACATTTAGCGAAGAAATGTTTCTGGTCTGGCGTGTTTAGATTATCCAAAAATTTCTGAGCGACTCTGATAACTGAATTGTAGAGAACGCAGTATATATACAGATCATGGTGTTATTGTCTCTAGAGGATGTTATAATTCACACGTTCTGCATAGCAGAGAAATCAGTAAACTGCGTTTCCCAGATGATAGGTTGTTCGTTCGCTCTACTCAGCGATGCTGACCGACATCAGAAGACTTGGCCGTGCAACGGGCTCTCTGATAGACTCTCCTGTCTGTCTCTTGTCTTGATAGTGCTCTCTGATAGACTCTCCTGTCTGTCTCTTGTATTGATAGTGCTCTCCGATAGACTCTCCTGTCTGTCTCTTGTCTTGATAGTGCTCTCTGATAGACTCTCCTGTCTCTTGTCTTGATAGTGCTCTCTGATAGACTCTCCTGTCTCTTGTCTTGATAGTGCTCTCTGATAGATTCTCCTGTCTCTTATCTTGATAGTGCTCTCTGATAGACTCTCCTGTCTCTTGTCTTGATAGTGCTCTCTGACAGACTCTCCTGTCTCTTGTCTTGATAGTGCTCTCTGATAGAATCTCCTGTCCAAGCATTAATAATCCCCAAAATGACAAATTCGTGTGTAAATCCTCAGTGACCATATAATTACCTTACAAACTTTTACAACAACTATTATAAATCTTCTCTGTCCTTTACTCTTTCTGTGGAGCAGGGAAACATTCCTGCAGATGATTCTTTTATTGACTTCTGTAGTAAGTTGTTATACTTGATGTGGCTGTCGCTAGTGCATAACCTTGCATTATTCACCTCCTACGACATACATAAGGAAGCAGTGTTTCTAGTCTATGTTTTGCGTCTATTTCCCGGGGGTGTCTCTGAAGATACAAAGAAAGAATTGGACTGCTACACCCTCGGGCATGCTGTACAAAGCTGCCAATATGAGGCTGTGATTGGGGGCTGGCAACATCATTAAGTCATACATGTTTCCACAGAAAACACTGATGTGATAGCACGTGACTGTTTGGTGCAGGATTATTCCAGGGAATCCAGCTGCATTGGTGGTTCCATGCTTTATTAAAAGCGCAGAGGAAAATGAGGATGTTTGTGATTTTTCTAGGCAATTTTTTTCATTCAGTAGTTTGCCATTGCTTTCTGAACGGTACGGCGAGATGATCATGATAATGTTGATATAGATGATGTTGATGATAATGATGTTGGTGATGATGATGACATTGTATTTATTGTTAAAGGACACACTATTTGATGAGGTGAATCATCTGATACAGACAAAAAAGTGGAGGCGGTGGAGTTGGCCAGTATGAGCTCTACAAGTGTTTTCTGAAACAACAAAATACAAGTGATACAGACTCCACCAAAATGGCGAACTGTGCGAATCGTAGCGACATTGACTTAAGCATTGTGACTGAAGAGGGATTGTCCGTGAGCATCACTGGTGAGCTTGTTTGGCAAATCAATGAGAAGACACGAGATCAAAGAGACAATTATTACATTCCAAATATCAATAGTTTGAGAGGGGAAATAACTCGGATTTTAGAACGGTCCACTTTGTTCAAATGATAACGGTTACTTCTGCAAACCAGATATTTTTTTATTATTATTTATAGAACTAAGAGAAATTCATCTTGACTGAGTGGTTTTTCGGTGAAGACTTATTTGTCTCGAGAAGAAATTACTGAACTAATCCCCCTCCCTTTCCGAAAAATAACAATCAACCACCTTGTTGTGATATAATTATGAAAACCGGCATTCTCAAAACATTCCAGCCTCATGGAAACACAAAAGATTAAGAAATATTTAGTGGATACAGCCAATAACAGTTCATTAGTAATTAACAGTTTGAAAAATAAGTTGTTAATAATAAATCGACTATGGCGTATTAGAAGATAATACTAAAGCACAATTATTTGTAAGGCCGTTGAAAAAAGCATAGTTGTGTTAAGGTCATACATTTTATTTAAAGAGCAAGCAAAGAAAATATTCATGAATTAGCAAGTATACCCATCAAAATAATGGCGAGAGAAGAGTTAAAGCCAACATCTTAAACAGGTAAGCATCTTGAGCACATTCAGAAGACAGAGAAGTGGCTGTAGGTAAATAGAATGTAATCTGACTAATTACTTAACAGTTCTTGAATCACAACTTTTTTGTAAATGTACGGTTATCTTCCAAATGTTTGCCTTGACAGCCTTTGTTCTTAATATATACTTTAAGATTGTTTTGGTTCCTTCCTTGCATGAGCCCTGCATAAAGTTGACAATATACAACGACTGCTTTTAGTAGGTATACACTTATATGATCAAAAGAATGTACTTTTGCTTTGTTGATAGCCATGGCAAAAGCTAAAATCACAGAAATCTGGCAACGACTCAAGATGACAGGAAGGCTAGTATCGCTTGGTTCTTAATTAAGTAGTGGAAACAAAACTCGTCCACCTTAATTACTGCATGTGATGATTTTTTTTAAAAATTCAGTCCTGTCTTTAGTTTTAACCGAATATCAAAGTTAAAAAACAAGAACATGAAAAAGTACTTCTTCTTCTTCTTCCGTCCTTAGCCACCGACCGTCAAAGCAGTCAGTGGCCATTACGCCTAGTGGCGTCTTAGGGCAACAGCAGATAGGTTTTCTTTGCCATTGTTTCCCATCACGCCTATTGGCGTCTTTAGGGCAACGGCAAATCAATCCATTTGCTGTTGTTTCCGTAATCGAAGTAACTGGCAAACGGGTGATCAGCCCGTTGGTATGCAAAAAAAAAAAAAAAAAGACTACGCACCCGTATATCTCAGTCACCTTAAATACATTTAAAACAGCGCTACTTAATTAACATTTCACTGAATTAAATCAGCAGGGGGCTTGAACGAGATAAATCATACAATATATCTCTTCACAAAAGTTGTCGGACAGATGATAAGTTAACTGTGCTAAGACACATTCAGCATTGTTCTTGATTTCTGAATATCTTGTGGATATTCCCTCAAGGTAGAAGCATCATCATCTTTCTATTTGCATCTCTGCCAAGAATAATCTTGTGCGAAGGTAGATACCTTTGAAGACCCACATTAAATACTCTAGGTTTTGGAGATTGCTGGACCATCACTGCAGAGATTTAAAAAAAGGGGGGGGGGGGGAGGGGAAACCAGTGATATACATACACACACACACACACATATATATATATATATATATATATATATATATATATATATATATATTTTTTTTTTTTTTTAAATTGCATCCACCCAGTACTTTTTTTTATGAAAAAGTACTGGGTGGATGCAATTTAAAAAAATTGACTGTTGGCCTTTACGTGGGCTGATTCTAATAGGTGTTTAAGGTAACTTTCACTAAAAGCACAATGAATTGAGCGTTGTTTCCGAATTTCCTCAAAACGTTGATGATAATGTTTCAGGTCGTACAGACGCAGGGACACTTCATAGCAAATTCTAATTGTTACAGTAACATTACATACTACACAAAGATGTTTCTTCTTCTTTACTTTAACGAAAGTGCATCCTGTAGCATATTGATTTCTGATTACTTTCGTTCTAACATTTCTTGTTTCATACGCGCACATATATGCAAACACTACACGTATATAGCTGGCTTCCTAGCTCAGTGGTCGATGGTTCGATCCCTAGATGAGGTGGGATTTTTTTAGGCCGCAAACGGCTCCTGGGTCGACCCAGCCCCAACTGGGTACCAGAGCAACTTCTGGGAAGGTTAAGGCGGCCAGCGTGATGCTGACCACATCACCCCTAGTGTGCCGATGGTCAAGAAAATATGGACCTAACACCATATTCCCAACATGCCTCAATGGGCGTGTAACGCGATCCTTTATGCTTTTTACACGTATATATCTATCTATCTATCTATCTATCTATCTATATATATATATATATATATATATATATATATATATATATATATATATATATATATATAAATATATATATTATACAGTAGAACTCCATTTATCCGAACCCCAATTATCCGAACATCCAATTATCCGAACACTTTTTCCAGAAAAAAAAAAAAAATCAGTCTCCACCAGTCACGTTAGACTACAGTTCTGAATCTTTTGATGCGGCAAGCTTCAAATGTGTGCGAACAATTTGTAGACAATGAGATGGGCTAATGGACGGTCGCTTACGTACATGAAGTCAGTTAGATCATAAAGTCCGTTAATATCTGGTTTACCAATCCAGTGTACGTGTGAGTTCTAGGCAGAACACTGGCTAAACAGACAGTTCAACTTAAAATAATTGTGTCTGCTACTACAGCAGAATAATTTTTGGTGTACACGTATTTCTCTGTGCGACCTGGCATCTTCCAGTAGGCCTAAAGCATATAAAAGGAACCGCAATGTTTTGTCAATTGAAACGAAAACAGAAATTATCAAGAGACTAGGAAAAGCTGAAACTGTGTCTTCATTTGCGAGGATTTTCAATGTTGAGAAAGCTACCGTCTCTGACATCAAAAGTAACAAGGATAAAATTATGAGTTTTGCATCGAAATTGGATAGTGAAAATGGGTCGAAGAAACATAAAACCATGAGAAATGCGAAAGATTTGAAATTGGAAGAGGCTTTGTATATATGGTTTGTGCAAAGAAGAAGCAAAGGGGAACCTATCTCTGGCTCTCTATTGTGTGAAAAAGGCACTTCAGTTCAACAGTCAACTTGACGGTCCTCCTGACTTTAAGGCTAGCCAGGGATGGTTAAGAAACTTTAAATCTCGTCATGGCATACGAGAATTGGAGATTCAAGGGGAATCTTCATCTAGCGATGCAACTGCCGCTGAAAATTTTAAAGAAACATTCTTGGCTTTTTTGGAAGAAGAAGGTTATTTACTCGATGATGTGTATAATGCCGATGAGACTGGCTTATACTGGAAATCATTGCCTCAAAAATCACTTGCATCTCAGCGCGAAGCAGCTGCCCTGGGTTTAAAAAGTGCAAAGAGAGAGTAACAATTTTGGTAGCCGCGAATGCCAGTGGAAGTCATCGTTTACCGGTGCTAATGATCGGCAAAGCCAAAAAAACACGTTGTTTAAAGAATGTGACATGTCTCCCATTGTGCTACAAAGCACAGAAGAGTGCTTGGATGAATAGTGAAATATTTCTTGATTGGTATACAAATCAGTTCATCCCAAATGTGAAGAGGTTGAAAGAACAAGAAAAGAAAACTGGAAAAGTAATTCTTCTACTGGACAATGCACCATCTCATCCAGAGACGGATACATTGAATGCAGTTGATGCAAATTTTAAAGTAATTTTTCTGCTTCCCAATGTAACAGCACTGATTCAACCAATGGATCAGGGTGTTATAGCAAAGCTTAAAAAGATGTACAAGAAGGAAGTCCTGCGTCGTTTATTGTTGGCTGAAGATGAAGAAAGTGTGGTGGCGTTTTCAAAAAAAGCTTAATCTCAAAGACTGCTGCTATATGTAAGCTGATGCTTGGACCACCCTGTCACAAGATAATCTCAACAAGGCTTGGAATAGATTGCTTGGGAAAAAAGGAGGAAATGAAACTACTGCAGTGGACACAAATGATGATTGTATAAATGAAGTTGTGGAACTGTTTCAAGCAATGCCCGGATTTTCGGACTGTGACAAAGATGATGCACACATGTGGCTAGAAGATGATAATGATTCTGGTTTTCAGTTTTTGAATGACGAAGAAATTTTGTCTTTTGTGCAAGAAGAAAACCAAATACATGTAGTGACCGATGATGAAGACTCCTCAGAAGTACATGATGTACTTGTAGATTATGAAGAAAACCCAAAACGTCGACCAAGTCCTGAAGAGGCCTTTATAGCACTAGAAACAGCGATGGCTTAGTACGAGCAAGAAGATGACAGCTGTCCTACACAGCTTCTGCTGTTGAAGAGAATGCGGGACTTAGCAGCCAAAAGCAGACTATCCAGTTTGGCGCAAAAGAGGATTCCTCATTATTTTAAATAGTGGGCTACTGTAAAGTTTCTTTTCTTCTTTCCACTCTGTAAAGTGTCAGTCTGTATGCTCTGTAAGGAAGAGTGGTGTGTTGTTGAGATCAGGCATGCTCCAGTCTACCCAGCTGTAAATGGGTAACTCACCCTAGTCCTGAGTTAGGGAAGGCAAAGGCTCCAGGGGAATCAGGCCCTAAACTTGGTCACTCCAACCGACGCAGGATGGTGTATGTATGAAGTAGAAGTGTAGAGTGTGATTACCGCGAATGGTGTACTGTTCGTGTGCTGACCAATATAACCACTCATACACTTGTGTCTACAAGGCACCAATGCAGACTGCTGGAATCTTTGTTTACTCAATTTATTCAGACGTACACACTGGGACATACGAGTACATCATGGTATGTTGACATATCAATTTGTAGGTATACATAGCAGATCTGAAGTCATGACACATTCAGAAATAATGGGCAGTACATCAAAAGTTCAATGTCATGATATATTAAGGCCGCATCCCCCTATCTGACTAAACGCGTCAGTGAAGGCAGATCGGTAAATAACTAAAGTTACTTGACGTCCATAGTTTGTAGTATATATTATGAAACCACGAAAGAGGGGGTTTCTAGCAAGATTGAGATCTCCCTGTCACTGTCCGATAATAGGATAAATAATCTGTTCTCTTGGCAGTGATCAAAACATATGATGACCGAAATCTAACATGGCTGCCTCCCTGAGTTGTCGTTCACTCATTCATAGGAAGGAGAATATAAGCCAGAGTTAATTTATAATGGGTATATAAATGATTTCATAAATGTTTCCATACAGCTCTACGGTGATCAGGTTAATTCACGTAGCCATAACCGCTGCAGGAAAGTCTGTCATCTTCGTCGATACAAAACACGACCCTAGCGATACGAAGCACAATGTTCCATCTAGGTCGAATCGACATGAGATCATCAAAATAGGGTCTGGCAATACATGGAGTCCGAATTATACATTGTACCGTACCTTAGGAGAGTCTCTAACATAAACTATAGTAGAGATACCATCTCCTTTAGAAGAAAACCACTTCATGAATCATATTTCCTCAAGAATCTACCAGCCCTTTGAAAAGTGCGTACCCGCCATTATCACGGTACATCGGAACTCATTACGACTTGTCAAGACAACTCATACTTCCGCTAGACCGGAATAACAAGAATCTAGTCCCTCCTACCCATCCAAAATATACAATATAGGACTGATTCTACTTGTACTAATAATATGTAATACATATGAATTCAGGCCATAAACACAATAAGCAAATTAATATATTTTCTGGCCCTAAAAAATAAGTACAAACGTAAGCGCAATATCCTTGCGCCGGATCAATATCCAGAACGATTACTCCTATAATCAAAAGTGTGAATCAAACATGGATTATCTCGCTTTTACCATAGACAGCATTTTCATACACAAATGAATGAATGTCTATATTTTTCCCATATTAAATAGCCATATCGATTTTTGTAATATGTGCGTCAAAATATGCACGCAACAGCTACATCTGTGCAAGTACATGTATACGTAAGTTGCGCCTGGTTTTGAATTGTTTGTAATGTTATTTTGAAAACATTTCTCTTTCTTAACAAAAATAATTAATACAAGTAGTACATGCACTGCAGTGTAATGAAAGATTTTGGTGATACAGTGATCTAATACAGTGTGGGTATTATTATTACAGTACAAGTAAATATGTTTTATAGTGTATTTTCCTTGTGATTGTTAATTATTTTTAGAAATATGTGTACATGTACTCGATACATCATGTAATCCAATTATCCGAACATTTGATTATCCGAACGATGCTCGGTCCCATGGGGTTCGGATAAGTGGAGTTCTACTGTATATATATATATATATATATATATATATATATGTGTGTGTGTGTGTGTGTGTGTGTATGTATATCACTGGTTTCCCCCCCCCCCCCCCCCCCTTTTTTTAAATCACTGCAGTGATGGTCCAGCAATCTCCAAAACCTAGAGTATTTAATGTGGGTCTTCAAAGGTATCTACCTTCGCACAAGATTACTCTTGGCAGAGATGCAAATAGAAAGATGATGATGCTTCTACCTTGAGGGAATATCCACAAGATATTCAGAAATCAAGAACAATGCTGAATGTGTCTTAGCACAGTTAACTTATCATCTGTCCGACAACTTTTGTGAAGAGATATATTGTATGATTTATCTCGTTCAAGCCCCCTGCTGATTTAATTCAGTGAAATGTTAATTAAGTAGCGCTGTTTTAAGTGTATTTAAGGTGACTGAGATATACGGATGCAGTACACTCAAAGGGGTTAAATCAACTATAAATTTGTATACATACAAATAACAAATTTAGTAATCAATTATATTTAACAGTGTAAAATGAATAATTCTTTTTAAAAAAGGTAATCATCACAGGGTGATGTTATGGATATTGAGGGAATTGTCTGAAAGTTCACTTGGCAGCTTTTAAGTTTATACTTAGCTTCCAGTAAGTTTGTTGGTTTCTGCTCCAGCCGATGTTGGGTTCTTTGCAGGTTATGGACTGGTTCACTCACGTCGGGGGTTAGAGTGGCTAAGAGGTATGACGTCCGCCTCGCATTCAAGAGGTACCGGGTTCGAATCCCAGTTGAGGGATTACAATTTATGGAAATATTTTTTCAGAAACAGTGGTCTTAATTATGTCATACTCCCCCCTGGTCTCAAAGGTAGTGATATTTGATGCCTAATCTTCTCGAATAATGGCGAAAACATAGCAGGTCCTGTGTGCAAGTTGCGCACGTTAAAAATCCCACGGCAGTTCGAAAATCGTAAAGATTAGGCCATATGGCCGATGCCCTGCAAAATTTAAAAATTAGGAAACCTACCCACCACAAAAATATGTATAGAATGTGTGATTCCTATTCAGTATATACACACATTGGGATTCTTTTTGGTGCTACAGAGTTCGTGTACTGCACTGAGATCCTCCTTGTATGATCTAAGGGAGGAGATCGGAGCACTGATGGCGTTGTCCGTCTGCAATGAAGATAGTCCTTAAAACCAAACCAAACCAAATCACTCACGTCACTGGTCAAGTCTGGAGGTAGTGACACGTTCCAAGACATATCAGGGAGTAATCACGTTGCTGGTCATCATGAAAACAAATACCCAACTAAGTATTAGGTTTCTTGACACACAATCATGTGCCCCCCTTTTCTTTTCACCATCCCATCTACCTCAGAACTTTACCCTCTCTGAGCATTAATATTAATCCCAGTGAATGGAAAACATTCGTTACATTTATATTGAATATCTTTACATTTGCACTGGTTGAAAAAGAGAATAATATAATAAGTATGTACATCAGTTCTATCATCATCCACTTCCTGCTCCATATGGATCTTGGGACTACCTCTGCTTTTCGTTCTTTAAGAGACACCCGCATAAAGCAGTCACCAGCTCTTGCAGTGGTAGTTCATGAAACCATCATTCTATATGCTGAGGTTTCCAGCCTCATATGACTTGGACATCCACTAGCAATTTTCACATAATAAATGCAAAATATAGAATTTTAAAATGTACAACCCCCCCCCTCCCCCCCCCCCCCCCCAAGATCTCTTGGGAATACTGAATCCCGGCTCAGAGACATAGTTTCGGCAATTTGTTTAAGATGCCTGTGGGGTATTACTTTACACTAAGCTCCCACTCTTTGTGTTCATATTCCTAGAATTCCGGCTTTTTTTGTTAATGTAGGTAGAGTTTTCCTGGGCTATAAGTCCACAAGATGCTCAAACAAGGTCCGGTCCGATAAATGGAATTCTGATTCAATTCCTTACTCTGGCTAGCTGGCTGTCTTCTTGACGAAGTGAATTGCACAGTGATCTAAATCGGCGAAATTGTCAGATTATATTGCAACTTGTGTCCAACGAACGTGGTAGTTACTATCTGACTAGGCTCTAGGTATACGTATTGTTTATAAATCTAGAATTACCCAGCCAATTGTATTCAATCACGCGTGGTATGGTGGATTTTGTCCCAACAATTTCCTCATAAGAAAATTCTGCGTGATTTTTTTAAAAATCACTTTCCATATAAAGAATTTATATTTCCGTTGATTATCGTTCTTGTTTACACCAACGACTTCCTACATTACAAATAATGTCTTCACAATAATTCTGTTCGGAAGTGATTACAACACTTCCGTCGTCTTCAGTCGTGTCTGACCGGCGCTCCCTGTGCAAACACAAACACTGGGTGTCACTACACGAAAATGACTGGCGACCAATCTGGTCTTACCTGTATCATCTCTCAGCGAGGATGGGCAGGCAAACAAACATGAAGAATTTTTACATTAAGATGTCTAAACAATGACTCGAGAATACCAAATATTGTCCAAGGTAGGGAAATAGAACGGGAAGAGCACAAAATGAATTACGGGATGGCACAAGAAACTAACCAAGATCTGCTTACTCGTAGCAAGCAAGAGGACATGCACACCATCATAGCTGGCAGACGCTGGAACTGGGTTGGTCATGTCCTCAGAAGAGACCCCGATGCCATCACAAGAACAGCTATGCTTTGGAATCCTGAAGGAAATTGAAAAAGAGGCCGACCAAAAGCAACCTGGCGGAGGACTGTGGAGGCTGAGATGCAAAGAATGAACCAGAGTTGGGGCACTGTACGAAGGATGGCCACCGACCGAGCAAAGTGGAATCAATTTGTTGTTGCCCTACAAGACGCCACTAGGCGTGACGGCCACTGACTGCTTTGACGGTCGACGGCTAAGGACCAAAGAAGAAGAAGAAGACAAGAAACGGAAAGTTTGAATGTCAAAATGTCAATCTGTGACAAGATATATATATATAGGTACAGACAATGGGGGCTTTGACGACATCATGCGAAAACGCAGGTTAGGAACAATGAACGAAAAGAACGTCTGTGTTTCAAAACAACTTGGTTAAATAGGGAAGCATATTGTCATATAAAAGAATACACAAAGACACATGGACATTACTAGACCACATAAAATAAATCAGACTGGTCAGATATGCATAAACAAGAAGTTTAGATCATCATTGCCTGATGTAAGGATATAGAGGAGCAGATGTGGTATCAAATCACCATCTTTTATTAGCCAAAATAAATATGAAGCTCATGAGATGTACATAGCTATAGACAACAGTTTTATGTAGAATAAAGATAAAGTGACAAATTTCGAGGTGTTGTCACGTGCTGGCCTTCAAAGTATGTATACGCTGCTTAGACAGCGCAGACTTCGCTGGCTTGGCCATGTTCGCCGCATGGAAGATGGTCGCATCCCAAAAGATATATTTTACGGACAATTAGCAGATGGCAAGAGAACAGTTGGGCGACCACAGCTGAGGTTCAAAGATGTGTGCAAGAGAGATATGAGGGCACTTGACATGGATCCAGCAACATGGGAGGATGAAGCTGCCGATCGCACTAAGTGGCGATGCTATTTACGGCACCACCTCAGATTGGGCGAAGAGAGGCTCACACAAGAAGCAGAGGTGAGGAGAAAACGTCGAAAGGAGCACCAGGAAAATAAGCAGCTGAGGGCTGCCACCTCAGGGGCGCATTCCCATAGTCAGTTATGACTGAAGGGGCTATTATTATTATTATTTGACACAGAGTATTTTGTGGTTAAATACACGTATGCCTTAGTCCTCGAAATACTACACATGAGAGACAGAGGGGTGGAGTGGAACACATCTAGATAGATCTAGTTTGCTGAAATATGTAGCGTGGTTGATTTGTGTTAACAGATCTTCCTGATTAGGTATTGGTTCAGCGTCAACGACGGTGATGCTGTTCAATCTCCGAAAGTCAATGCATATACGAAGAGATGCGTTCTTCTTGCGAACCACAACCATTGGAAAAGAATATGGTGAATCAGACGGAGAAATGATCCCCAGTCGTTGCATGTCACCAATTTCTCTCTCGACAGCAGATTTGAAATGCATGGGCAATGGATACGGTTTTACCCTAATAGGCTGATCACATGTCAGAGTGATATCATGACAAATCAGGTCTGTCCGTCCTGGCAGATCTGTGAGGACATCCTTAAACTCCGCTAATATAATCTGTACTTCCGACTTTTGTTCTACTGTTAGGTCATCCCCGATTCGCACCATATTCCATGACTCCGAAGGAACCAGGGGTACGAGTGATAACTGGATATTCCCTTCACCTTTTTCATCTCCTGTGTCATCAATGACTGCCGTACATGCCACTGTTGCTTCAGACTGTGCTGCCCTTGTGACTGCTTTCAATGACTCAGGTCGTTCTACATATGGCCTCAGCATATTCACATGAAATACCTTCTCCTTATTTCGGACCGAAATTAGGTAATCGACATCTGTCATTTTTTAACCACCTTGAATGGTCCTTGCCACGTAATGCTCAAGCGATCCTCTTTAGCTGGTAAAAGTAGCCAAACTTCCTCACCTGGAACCAGGGATACTAGTTTGGAGTTCCGATTTGCGTACTTCCGATACCGTGCTAACGACCCCGCCAAACAATCACGTGCCACCAAACAAGATTTTTACAATACGTTCTCTGAGGCTCACTACATACTCATAACTCGTAACTGAGGTGCTATTTGCACATTTTCCAGTTAATAAATCCTTCAATATGTGCATCGGCCCCCTTGGGTTTGCCCCATACAGTAATTCGAAAGGGGAAAATCCTGTACTCTCTTGGGGAGCCTCCCTATAGGCAAACAGGACCGCTGGGAGTAACCTATCCCATTCTTGTGGAGATTCTGCGGTCACTTTTGCCAGCATGTGTTTTAATGCACCGTTAAAACGCTCGCAAACTCCGTTTGACTGAGGGTGACATGGACTCGTGAATGTTTGGGCAATACCCAAGAGCCCAGTGATTTCTGACATCTCCTTCGAAATGAACTGACGGCCCCTATCCGATAATATCTCTTCCGGAAAACCAAACCTGCAAAACAACATCTGCAAAGCCTCTGCGACTACTTGTGAAGTAATACTCTTCATCGGCACCGCCTCCGGCCACCTGGTGCACAAATCTACCATCGTTAAAATGAAACGATATCCCCTGTCTGAAGTGACCGAGAGGGGGCCTATAATATCAATCGCTACTTTCTGGAAAGGTCGTACCGACAAGTCCGTAACCTGCACTGGAGCTTTGGGAGTTCTGCCTTTATGCCTCATCTGTTGGCATATCTTACAGGACCTACAATATAGTTTAATGTCCTTGCTAAACAATGGCCAATAGAATTGTGACAGCACCCTCTGGCGCGTTCGAGCCACACCCATATGTCCCGCGAAAGGGGAGTCATGTGCAACCTCTAACACTTTTGCTCTAAAACTACACGGTACCACCACTTGGCGCTGAGTTTGTACTCCCTTAGCGAAACACCTAGT
Organism: Oreohelix idahoensis; assembly: GCA_024509875.1. Taxonomy (NCBI): domain Eukaryota; kingdom Metazoa; phylum Mollusca; class Gastropoda; order Stylommatophora; family Oreohelicidae; genus Oreohelix; species Oreohelix idahoensis. The sequence continues at coordinate 28,415 of JAMPIV010002749.1, read as the reverse complement.
GAGAACATTATTCTTGAGCTCGAACCAATGTCTGGCCAGCTTCGTGCACTTTACATCACCTCTCTCGGCAAAGTTGTAAAATTTACGCAATGATCCGTCTGACCGTTGGTGCTGGATAAAGTCCGACACCTGTGTATCCTGACTTCCATTGACCAATTCCGATGTCCTAGCTTCAGGATGCGTCGCTTCTACTGCGTCATCTGCCTTTGACTGCGCCCTCGTAATCACCGCATTGGCCCTAAGCACACGATTGTCCCTCCATTTCCTGATGTCCATCTCAGTACATTCCTGCACACCTTGCACATTACCCACAATCAAATCCGCTATCGGTGCTTCGAGTACACAGGCCTGTACTCTACCAGATATGAAGGGTGTGTCCACCTCAATAATCGCAAGAGGGTAATACTCAATGTTACCCCCAAAAGTGACGCATCTTGCTGTCTTACCTATCAAGGACGAGTCGTCAATACATGATCTACGTACTCCTACAGTTGTGCATCCCGTGTCTCTCAACACAGACACTTCATGTTTTTGCACAAATCCTGGGTGTAATTCCAAATGACCATTTTCTTGAAGAGAGACACGGCAGAGTGTGACCACAGATAAGCATAGGCTTACCGTCTTGTTCAAATATTGGCCTGCACCCTTCACAATTCTCATTGTTAAAGGTTTCTAATATGCAAGCCGAATTAGCCCGTTCTGAATTATTAGCACAGACCTTTGCCAAATGTCCTGTTCCATTACAAAGACTACAGTGTAGCTGAGTATTGCTATCCTTTTTCGGACTATTGTTTGGAGAGTGTCTGACTACTCGGTCTGACTCCTTTTTCTCAAAGGATTTGTTTCTTTGGTAAGGTGAGCTTTTGCGAAATCGTTTTTGTTCCTGCTCGTTTGGCGCATCTATCTGGATCTGATTCCGCGGGTACCTATCTTGTCGGTCTCCAGTATATCTGTACTGATTTCTATCAGATTGATAGTTAAATTTCTTCCTCGGTGATCTATGGTCCCGATAATTGTCATACCGTGCAGGAGATCTGTCTCCGCGAAAGTAGGGTCTATCATAATTAAATCTTCTGGGGCCAAATCTATCGGCACTCTTCGATCTATGTTGATTGCAAGGTTTTCTAGTAATCTTTCCTATACTCGCTGAGAAAGTCTCAGAGATACTCTCCTTATGTATGACCTTACCTGGATGCGCGGTCACGTATTGGTGTCCTATTTCTGACATCATACCGATGTTTTTGGGCTTGCGTTCTTGGAAAAATGCAATAAGCTCAGATGAACATGATGACAATACTTTGTCCCGTAACATAAGGTCGAAAAGCCCATCAAAGTCTTTAGTAATACCTTCCATCTCAATCCATCGATTTAATAGCTGAGTAATTTTCGCAATGAAATCCTCAAAATCCTGATTGACGCTTGGTCTCACGTCTCGGAAACGAGCCCGATACCCTTCCGCCGTTAGACAAAATTTCCTTAACAACCTCTCCTTAACTATGTCATAATTTGCTCTGTCAGTTAAAGGTATACTATACACAGTTTCTAACGCAGATCCTGAAAGCAAGTTTCCCAGCAGAACAGGCCATTCATCCTTCTTCATCTTCCAAGCCAACACTTCTGCTTCAAAACGTTCCAAATACACGTCCATACTGTCCAAATATTGATTAAAATTGGGTAAACGTAGTCTATAGGGACGTGAGAATTCTTTCCCACCTGAACCCTGCTTCCTGGACTCATAATCTAGCTTCTTTAGATTTATTTCTCTGTCAGCTTCAATTTTCTTCAACTCTTTCTCTGCTTCTATCTTCTTCATCTCTTTCTCTGCGTCTATCTTCTTCATTTCTTTCTCTGCTTCTATCTTCAATTTGTCAGCTTCTATCTTCAATTTATCAGCTTCAATCTTCAATTTCTGGAATTCTCTCTCCTCACACCGTTCCATTCTATCATTTTCCTGTTTTTCTTTCCATTTTTTTCTGCCCATTCCTGTAGAGCAGGGCCTGTTAATGCTAGCTCTTTACCAACCTCAACAAATTCTAAGAGACTAGCCATCGTAATGTAATGTAATTAAATTCGAATTTCTTAAAGCAGTACTCAGTGTACACACAAAAATGCCTTCAGTATTCCCCACTGGAAAATTATCAGATATTGTACTTAAAAAAAGGATCAAAATTATATGTAATGCCTATTCAGAAATACTGACTGTACCAATAAAATAGGTGTATTCAGTATAATGGTGTGAAGTTATTCAACAGCATAATTTGCTGTACCCATGACACCCATAATATTTAAGCAGTGAAACTAAACCCCACTGCAATACAATTAATGGCATAAACATACATGAGAATCTCAACCAAACCAGAAAAATACGTCTACACAAGCAAAAATACACCACCTACTCTTATGCAATCAGTACTGGAATTGAAATTGAGATACACTTCACTAAAACAAAACAAACATAAATACAAACAATGATGACAATAATGAAGATGATCAAGACGACCTTACTACACGAACGAACACGACAGTACGGTGGAATAAGAAAAAAAAAATCCTCAGACAGCAGCAGATGTCTAATTATAAACCGTAGCTGTTAACAAATGAAAACAAGAGTTTGGGAAATTAACGTATGTACATGATAGTAAGAAGAATACAAGAGAATAGTCCAATTAAACATGACAAAGAGACACTATTACACATATGACACCGTGCAAACAAACCAGACCTGCACCACTAATACACTAAAATGTGCAACGTGAATTATGCAGGGCAGCCAATAGGGTCAGCTCTATGTGCCCGTGCTTCGCACACAATTCACCTAGCAACAGTCCTAAAGAACAGTTTAGCATAATCTCTTTCCGCAATGCAAAAGAGAAAATCCTAAACCCACACAACAACCAAATGACACCAAAATTATACTTCTACGAAGACACAACAAAAACCTACAATAGACAATGAAGTGACCAAAGGTAGTATGTTGCAACCCCACACCAGTTGGATGACGTACTCACCAACCAAATGGAAAAGAGGTCACAGGAGAATGATTACTAATTATATAATATTATAAAGTAGAAAGGTACTAAAAGAATAGAAAGGTACTAAAAGAAAAATAAGTGTCCAACAATATATAATAATAATACTATATTAAGAAAGTTAACTATAAATCAATTAAATTGATGATCTCCAAAGGTCTGGGTTCCTGATGATGACGTTGATATCCACAGCACCTTAGTCACTAATGATCCAATGGTCCACACAACGAACGACACGTTACAAAGTTACGTAAAGTTACAAATATTGTCCATTAGGGTGACCCCTGAGTAAGGCACGAAGTCCACGCTTGTCACCACATAGTGCCTTGTCTTCACTGAAATATCACAGGGATGTCAAGCAAAAAGTCCGACCACACGCATCAAAGTATATCACAACTGTATACTAGCTCGTCGTCAGCACAAGGCGAGGATTTGCCAGCTCTCCTCCAATAACATCTCACGAGTTCATGAAAGATACCACCGTTTGCAAAGGTGTAGTGCAGCCTTCTACGTGAGAAAAAGTTCAGTACAGTTTATGATGATGGACTGCAGTGTTTTGTATAAGGCAAAGATCGTAACGTAAATCTAGTACTGTTCAGCTTCTGGCAACCTCCGTAACGACCGTGGGTAAAATATTGATACTGTAATGCACCAGTTCCAGTGTTCGGCATGCACCCCGTTCCACAAGAAGACTCAACCACTTGATTTCTACAGGTACGTCGTCTCCTGAGCCAGTAAACACTGTGTAGTGGCAACACTGTCCCACTGTTGGCTTTCAAACGGCGCTGCAGCGGCCTCTAGTCTTGACTAGTCAGACGCTGAAATGAATGCTACCAAGGCTGCCATCACCTTGTTCGCCCAACCTGTACTAGCAGCAACATCTTCGTCCTCTCAGCCCCGCAGACAACAAAATGAATGTCAACGAACCTGTCACAACCTGGTTCACACACAGACGTTGGCCGACAACGGCGTCGTTTTTCTTAACCAGAGGAGTGCTCAATGTCGCCCTGACATTTTGTTAGCTCTGACACCGCGTACTGTTCATAATAAATACCCCACTTCACTGTGTATCGCTAATCCGTGACCCGTGACTCACTATTCAAAAAAGTACCTCACAAGTACGTGACTGAAAAAACAGGCCTACAGTGTATGTGACCTAAAATAGGTTTCTGACCTGGCGACATAAATATCAAGAGAAGGGAACACAGTGGCAAATTTACACTTCATATTTTTAAGCAGAATATGACAAGAAAATCAAATTTGAGGACCCAAATACGAGCTCCCCACCTGACACAGAGTATTTTGTGGTTAAATACACGTATGCCTTAGTCCTCGAAATACTACACATGAGAGACAGAGGGGTGGAGTGGAACACATTCAAATAATAACGAACACTAGCAATGTTCCCAACTCTGTCTAATGTATTCAAATAATGATCACCACAAAATCACAAGATATGTAGTTAGCGAAGTGTAACACATTGATGAAAATCTCAGATAATCGAATGCCTTATCTTCTCACAACTAAATATCCTCTTGCATTCGACACTACGAGTCGGCCATCATCACCAAAAACTCGTCCCTCTTTTTTTCTTCACTGCCCAATCAGAACGCCCCTTGCATTCACCCCTGACCTGCTGACCTCGCAGTTTCGTGTTGTTAAGTTAAGTGTATGAGAACACCTCTCACACCCGACTGACATTATGTACCCGCCCCCAGCGGAGCACCGCCAGTCCAGAGCTGTGTTAATCACACTGTGACATTATTATTATGTAGAATATATAATAAATCGAGGTTAAAAAAAAAGACAAATTTAGGGTCACAGTATCCAACAAATACAAAGTGTTCCAACTGCTGGAAGATGTAGCTAATTCAGAAGACCACAGCAAAAGATCAAAAATAGATGAATGAGACAAGTGAAGACATACTGGAAGAATGAGAACTTCAGCACAAATTTATGATAACAACAACAAAAAACCATAAATAAGATAAAGACAGAACAAAGAGAAAGCATATTTAAACAGAAGCAAAACCACAAGTTCCAAAGCCAAGGCTAAAGCGGTGCACATAGAAGGGCAAAAAGAGATCAGAAGAAACATCAAAAGAGAGAAGCTGAGATTTATTAGGGGTTGGCAAGAGAGGCAAAGGAAGCTGTAGGCAAAGGAAATATGAGAAACCTGTACAACAGCACAAAGAAGCTAACAGTGAAATCATCATCAGCTGCCATCTCCACAACGAAGGTTGGCTGTAATGAATCTCCAACGTCTTCTGTCTCATGTCTTGGTAGTGCACTCTGATAGACTCTTTCCTCTTCATCTCTTGATGTTATCTTCCCACTTATAGCGCTGTCTTCCCTTGCTCGTTTGCCTTCAACTCTCCCGTCTATTATGGTCTTCTGCATAGTGAAATACAAGCACGCAAATAACCTCATTTAAGATAAGATACACAGGAGCAAATGAAAAGGTGAACAGAAAATTTTCAGGAACTCCTCAGTACAACAGGTCCACAAAATCCCCCAGACATCCAGCTAGCAGAAGAAGAGCTACATGTCAACTGTGAAAGACTAACTAAGGAAGAAATAAAGAAAGCCATAAAGCTTCTGTGAGATGGAAAACTTCTGATGGAGTTTGTCCATATCCGTTTTGAAGGACTCTGCTAGAATGTCATCTGGACCCGTCGCTTATCCATCTATTTGAAGCTTTCATTGCATTGAGAAATATATAGAGATCAAAATAATCCATCGCCAGTATCTTCTCATTTTTTGTTCCACTGGCACATGTCTGGTTCTTCTCATCAGTTCCACTTTAGTGATCTTGTCATAACTATTTTTATCCTTCTACTATTTGCAAGCACCAATTTATGAAAATGTGTAGCTTTTTGGTTGTTTGTTTTTGTTGTTCTCCATGTTTCTGGGCCATACAATAGGGTTGACTTGACATTTGAGTTGAAGTTTTGTTTTTTGTGTTGGACTTGATTTCTTTCGATCTCTTGCGTAAAATTTTAAAAAATGAAATGGTTTAACAAGATCACTAGTGTGAAACTGATGACAAGATCACTAGTGTGAAACCGATGACAAGATCACTAGTGTGAAACTGATGACAAGATCACAAGGGGAAACCGATTACAAGATCACTAGTGTGAAGCTGATGACAAGATCACAAGTGTGAAACCGATTACAAGATCACTAGTGTGAAACTGATGACAAAGATCACTAGTGTGAAACTGATGACAAGAACCACATAAATGCCAGTGGCAAAACAAAGAGATCTTGACGATGGATAAGGTACACAATGAGGAAACTTATTTATAGCATTACAAAGTAGTCTTTTTTTAGCCTAAACAACATCTGGAAGTGCTCTCAATACAGCACAAGCACAAAATTAAGATTATATCAGAGCTGTGTGCTTTCTGTGCTTCTCTATGGTGCAGAATGCTGGAGAGTTACAGAGAAGGAAATGTCGAAATTGTCCTCTTTTCACACAACATGCCTAAGAAAAATTCACCGAATCTTTTGACCGAATACCATCACCAACCAAGATCTGCTTACTCGGAGCAAGCAAGAGGACATGCACACCATCATAGCTGGCAGACGCTGGAGCTTGGTTGGCCATGTCCTCAGAAGAGACCCCGATGCCATCACAAGAACAGCTATGCTTTGGGCCCCTGAAGGAAAACGAAAGAGAGGCCGACCAAAAACAACCTGGCGGAGGATTGTGGAGGCGATATGCAAAGAATGAACCAGAGTTGGGGCACTGTACGAAGGATGGCCGCCGACCGAGCAAAGTGGAATCAATTTGTTGTTGCCCTACAAGACGCCACTAGGCGTGATTGCCACTGACTGATTTGACGGTCGGCGGCTAAGGATCAAAGAAGAAGAAAAGTAGTCCTTATTCTGAAGTCCCCAGGGAAAGAGAGGTAGAAGAAGACGAAGGAACACATAAAGCGAAAAGAAACAAATATGAAAGGGATGTAGATGACATCGAAAGACCTTGAGCTCATGACACGGGACAATAGAATTTTGTATACGTTTATTGAAAGCCTATGCGGGGAGCCGCGGTAGCATAGTGGTTAGTGCACTGGCTTCCTAGCTCAGTGGTCTATGGTTTGATCCCCAGATGAGGTGGGATTTTTTTTAGGCCGCAAACGGCTCCTGGGTCGACCCAGCCCCAACTGGGTACCAGAGCAACTCTGGGAAGGTTAAGGCAGCCGGCGTGATGCTGACCACATCACTCCTAGTGTGCCGATGGTCAAGAAAATATGGGCCTAACACCATATTCCCAATATGCCTCAATGGGTGTGTAACTGGATCCTTTACCTTTACCCTTACCAATGCTACTTGGGGTGCAGAAAGCTGATGATGATGATGATTTTCGGAACCGGCGACAAAGTCAGACAATTGAGGACGGGGAAATCTATTTGGTACAAGGGAGATGTTGAGCAATCGATATTTGCGTAATTTTACTTAACATTCCAAATTCGATGTTCTTTAAAAAATGTATGCGCGGTTTCCAGAAGACGCGCCCTTTACAGCAATTGTTCAACTTTACAACAAGTGGTCTTCAATTATATCAACTACAGACAAATGTTTTTTTTTTCAGTTGTAAAAAAGATAAAGGTAGTCTTATAGCAGATAATGCAGTAGTGGAGTAAAGTGTTAGAGACTTTACTATACTAGGTCCAGCTTCGAGAGGTGACGACCAGTTGCCTAGCTGCCTTTGTCTTCCCTAACTCAACAGCAGAGTCAGGTACCTATTTACAAATGAGTGGACTGGAGAGTGCCGCCATTGTGTTTCAAACTCGGCACCAATGCCGCGAGAGGCCAACACTCTACCTATTCTGCGGATCGGACGCTCCAGTCGTGTCGTAACTGTGTATTACGAAGTTAGATTTATACACAGTGCTGAATGTCAATAGTGTTTTGAGCGTTGTTCAGTACTGCAATATCCCAGTTAGCGCTCAGGATACGTTCCTAATACGCGAAACTGCGTTGTATGGGGTCATTATAACGTTACATAAATGAAGATACGTTCATGATAATACAATTTTCAACATGAGATAAATAATACAGTATTTATACCGTAATTCATGGCTGTAATGCCCACATGGCTAGTACAATAATAACACTTTTCAAATGAAAAATTAATGAAAGTGAAAACACATTTTCTTCTTCAAATACCATACCAGGTGGCAAAGGCGATCATGTCTCTTCACAACTTCCTGTCTCCAGTGCTATTTAATCACTTCTGATTTAGACTTATTTCCATGCCATGATGTTAAACTGTCTAGTATCTTCTCTATTTGTCGTCCTCTGTCTCTTTTTCCTTCAATCGTTCTTGTTATCTCGATATATTCCAGCTTTATTCTCATAACATGCCAAAAATTAGACATTACCATTAGACAGATAAAATAATTTCGCCATATAAAAAGGACATAACATCTTGCTAAATCGTAATGGAAGGAAGAGTTCAAGACAAACGTGCAAGGGGAAGACAGCTCTATCAGTTGGAAGATAACATCAAAAGATGGACAAGGAAGAGTCTATCAGAGTGCACCAACAAGACAATAGACAGATGACGTTGGCGATCCATTGCAGAAGACCTTCGCTGTGGACATGGCAGCTGATGATGACGAAACTTCTTTGAAAGAATGATGTATCATGAATAATTCATTACGCCAGTGTCGATAGAGATGCCCCTTATTAATCATTCTATTTTTAACTGTCATGGACTGGGTGATGCGGCAGACAACAGAGGATACCCCTGAAGCAATAGGATGGACAGTGTTTACCACACTGGAATCTAGAATACGCAGACGATATTACGTTACTCTCACAATCACATTAGCACATCCAAGAAAAAACAGACAGACTGAATAAATATAGTCAACAAGTGAACATCAACCTGAATGTGACGGTATTGCCTCCCCTGCTTTGCAGTAGTGGTCCAAAAGTGGCCAAAACTCAACAGTATCTAATATGGGCTTCAAAGGTGTCTACCTTTGCACAAGATTACTCTTGGCAGATTTGTAAATTGAAGGGTAATGACGCTTCTATCTCAATTTAGTTTGTGACGTGTACTGGAAAAAGAGCCTACAGTAATCTGACAGCTTATTGTAACCTCATAGCTGCTCTATGATTAGCTAGCTAAAAACATGCATTATATTGCCTGTCTACGTCTGCAACTCACCAGTTGTCCCGCCCTCTTTTGTTTAAACACGGGCTAATACAGTGTTTACAATTTAGTGACCTGTCAGCCATAACAGCAAGCAAATCAGGCTTTGTTTACTTCGTTCTACTCACGCGAGCTCATCTGTCAATCATAATACATGAGAGACAGACAGTACGTGAGAGAGCGACGGCACAGACCCTTTGTAGTTTTACTCAGGGGAAGTCTAGAACTCCCCTGTGATCTCGAGACGCGGGCAATCTGAAGAGAAACCCGCTAGCAAAACTAAAGTCGTTGATGTCGGTCAACAACTTCAGACGAGAAACTCTGGTAGTCAGAATCGTAAGCCTTTCATCTTGAGCGCTAGCTTCTGAATCTTCGCCACACACAGGAGCGCGAAATTAACACCATTAGAGATCAGAGAAATCTAATGATATATATACTGCTGTTTTCTTAATCCCGAGATCAGAAGTCAGTCAGAATGTGAATAGTCTAGCGCGCTGTCCGAGAACCATTTTTCTTATTGGAAGAGTTTATGTGTGATTAGTGGAGATTTTCGTTCTGAATTTTCTGGTAAGAGGCAAATAGTGCTAAGGATTTAAAAGTGGTGATAGCACTTAAACACTTATACTTCTCTTAGATTTTTCTCGCTAGTAAGACCTATTAAATAAAATAACGCGTAGCGATTTTCATACCAGATATTCAATTAAAATGTTAGTACACCGCCCGACCGCTAACTCACTGAGACGAGACGGTAATTATGTTTACAGTGTAGACGGACGCGACACTTAAACTCCCCCAGGAGAGAGAGAGAGATAAACTCGACTGTCAAACAGACCGGACCTTATAGGCGTTAGGCAACTGAAAGCGGGAGTATAGAATACATGTTTATATTTCCTTTGTAATTTGTTATTAAAGCATCTATTATTTTTAAATGCCATACGACAAACGAACAGACACCGTCAATTTAGTAGCTATTTAATGACAGGCGATTATTGTTGTAGGTGGTGCGCATGAAAAATTAAATAATAATTAACACCATACGCTGACCGCCAGCCGCGAACAGGGACGGGTGAGTTATCATAAACTCGGTCCGACCAGATTAGTGGCCAGCGACGTCAGCGAGCGTGTATGCGTAGGGAAACACCATGTGTCTTTTGAACTTTGTCAGATCTGACAGAGAGGATGAAAGATCGTCTTGTCCCCGTCGGTATATAAAGAGATATCTACATATAATGGTAGCATTTTTTCGCACAAATGTTCTCTTATATTTTTCGCAGACCTGATCTCAAGGGCGACCACCGGTCTTTTACTTTTCTGGTTCGTTATCAATTTCATTTATAAGCGTACTCGCCGATGATATTGGATGACAATAAATATAAATACTGGACTTACAAAATCCAGATTACCATTTTTACCAGCCCACAGTGGTGTGTAAATGTAACATTATTATTGTTCTCTGACTCCTGACAGTCGTATTCAAGTGGATTATATATACATATCTTTATACACTGTGCAGAATCGGCACTCTGACACCGATAGAAGAACCATCATCATCATTTTTTAAACATTTTTTAGCAACCAGATGTATCACAATACTAGAAATATTCCCCTCTCTAGAGGGTAAACCTCAAGGATTCTCACATTTCCAATTATTGGAAGGAACACCTATTTCCAGATAGAAGCACCATATTCGGTGTTCACCTCACTAGTTTCTTTTTGGGATGAACTGGGGCCCATTTGGATTGTCGACAGCTGAGAGTGACAGTGTAATCAAAGTGAAATAGCAATTATGTTCATGGAATAATTTTGTTACCAAGAGATACCACAGACCAACTATAGGAACCAATTAGGTAAGAGTGTGAGACGTGGCCACTGTGATTGAGATTGTGGTGACGATTTTCTTGTTTTGCTGGGAATTATCCATAAATCTGATTGTCTAAATGTTGTTTACTTGGTCTTATAGTGTACCAATATTGTTTTATTCTGTAACCTGGTACTAACCTTCACCCTTTGGGTTAATAATTTTGGGCTTTTCTCTCCATATGTGGAAGGCGCACCTCTCTTCTTTATTTTCTATGTTTGTAAATGATTTTTTGATATCTTTTAGGTTAATTGGTGTTGTCAAGTGTAGTGATAATAAACTACAAAGAAACTTAACTTCGTGTGTCGGTCAGACCCATACCCATTTAACATTAGTTTTTTTTACGTTTGTGTGTTATTCTTGTCGCATATTGTTGTGTGTGTGTGTAGAGTAACATGTTCTTTCATTAGACAGGGAGGCAAAGACTGTCCTATAATAAAGCATAGTTGTACGGATAGGCTGGATGAGAGAAACCTGCTCACTCCAGAGACATATATTTCCCTCAACCTACCACCTGTGAAATCTATTTTCTATACATTCTCGTGTATCAGTCAACCTTTACTCTTTTACTTAGACTGGGCACAATAAACCAATTAACCTACCGTACAACGAGTATCCACAAGATATTCAGATAAGCGAAAACAATGCTGCATTGACTGAGCAAATTAATTATAGAATCAGCCGACAACTTTTGTGAAGAATTAAGCAATGATTAATCTAAGCTCGTTAAGCCCCCACCTCTGATATACTCAATGGACTTCTTATTAATCTGGTAAAGCTCTGTTTAGAGTGTGTGTAGTAAATTGACTGAGACAAACATGCAGTACATTTGAAATGATAAAATCGAAGTTAAGTTTGTAAATTTACAAATAACAAAATTTAATAATCACTTACGTTTTAAGAGTTTGAAAATAATTGAATAGTTTAACAGAAAAGGTTCATCATTGATTGATAGAAGGTTCCATGAAAAAAGTTCACTTTGGCAGCTTATATATTGCACTTAGCTGCCAGTGGTTGTATCTGCTCCCGCTGGGTTGGTTCTTGATGGGCTGATGACTGATAACGCTCGTCGCTAATCAAGGATGTAGAACAAGAAAAGATAGTACCCTTCAACTGCCACCACCAACAACTATGGTAAAAGAATAGAAACGAAACGCTCTCTTGAGTATTGCTTTTTCCCGACCAATACTGATGTGTCCCCTATTCCTATTCCACCATCCCATTTACTCAGAATTTACCCTCGATGAGAATTAACTTTAATCCCTCGAGGGATAACTTTCTTTACATCACAATTGAATAGCTTTTAACTTTACTTTATATTTAAATGACAAGGTTAATAGTACAGATAGAATATATTTACATTTACATTTCTATTGATTGAAAAGTGTTCACAATACAAATTGAATCTGTTTTCATTTATGTTTATACTGATTTGAAAAGTTTGAAACTTCCATTAATTTTAAAGTAAATATGTTAAAATCGACATTTACACTGGTTTAAAACTGTAAGTATTATAAATAAAATGTACATCATTTCTTTTATCTTTCCCTCCCTGCTCCATAGGAACCTGGGACTACTGATGCGTTTAGTTTTCCTCAAGAAATTAGCAATAAAGCAGTCGCCAGCCCATGCAGTGGTGGTTCCTGAAATCATCATTCTATGCGCTGAGGTTGCCAGCCTCAAATGACTTGGACATCCACTAGCGATTTTCACATATTAATATTCACATGGTAATATACACAAATTAGTTCACATGTTAGTAATGAAAGTACAGAATGTAAAATGACAACTTACACCAATCCTGGCTCACAGACCTTTTGCTCAGATGAATGAAGTTAAGGCACTAGCCGATGCCTTTTTACACGTGTACTTGGGGTCGTTAATTTTAACTTTAATTCCCTCTCTGACTCCGTGTGTTCAGTTTCCTCAGATATTCCGGATTTCCTTATTTAAAACGATAGAGATTTCCTGGGCTGTTTTGTAAGTCCTGATAAAAACTCCAATAAAAGGTCCGGTCTGATAAAATAGAATTCTGAATTCTAGGCTTCACTCTGGCAAGGTCTGGTTGTGTCATCTTAGCAAGCGATCTTTGCAGTGTCTTAAAACTGCAACGTGTCAGGTTATATTCACTGTCCTCCCTCACTCTGTTTGTTATGAATCTAGGCAAAAGTTTTAATCATTTCAAACATGCTGGTTTGGGGGGGGGGGGGGGGGGGGGGGGGGGGGGGGGGGGGGGGGGGGGGGCTATTTCAAAATATTCCTGACAAGGAAAAATTTTGAACGTTAAGTAAAGTTTCAAGTCTCCCGTATATGGCATGAAAATATCCGATCCCTGGCAGGCGAACTCGCCAACATATCTGTAAACTCATACGACATTGTGTTTCAGATGTAACAAATTATTATTTTATCGAAAGTAATCTTATCGTTCTTTTTTGTCCAAAATGTGTCAACCAGACAAGTAACCTCTTATATGTCGCGTACTCTGGCCTTCTTAGCAATTAGACAAATAATCTGCCGATTTTTAGTGTTAATCGGTAGCGGCCAAGGCTGGGTACGCCAGAATCACCAACAAGCCTGTCGTTAATATTATCTCTGCCGCTCCTTTCAAAGCTTTAGGGAAGGGATGGGTAACAAACAGACGTGTTGACTTATCAGTGAGAGGTGTGTAAGAAGGAAAATACACAATATCTGCTACAGTGGACAGAGAAAGACAAGGGTGCGACTCGGAAAAACTTGCAATAAAATCAGTACAAAAATGTAACTGATTACTGCCGAAGTGAAAGAGAGATCGGAAAGAGGTCGCCCCAAAATCCATCTTCTGACACTGAAGTAGACAAACGTCATGACACTTCATGTGGGCAATCCTGAGCCCATAAAAGTAAGGAACCAAAAGATGGAACAAACAAATACATTTACATATCTAGGAAGTGTCGTGAAATATTCTAAACCACATATATAAATTATCAGGTAAATGTAAAGCCTAACACATAAATTCAATAAAAGGAAAGAAGAATGGTAAAGAACAGTGCTGTCACAATGACTGTACTCGAAATCCCCCTTGTTTTCTCATTCGTCTGCAAATTGTAACGTTTCACGTTGATAGTAAAAGCCTACTGCTTCAATACCCGCTTTCTACGATAAAACATGTGCTGCATTTCTAAGAAAAACCTTGAGATACGCAAGATGACCTAGATTTAAAATTCCATTCATGTCATTTTATACACTACGTTACCAAAAAACGAAAGACAGATGGACTAAAGATAGAAAGAAAGGGAGAGGCTAAAAGCCGGGACGCATGCAACACTAAACACGCGTCTCGCTATACAATTACTACCATCACGCGTGTAAGGCCACAAGCACTAGCTTTTTTCAAATCGACAGTGATAAAAAACACTACACCCACGAGAGTTAGTTTTTAAAAACTTACAAAACGCTTATTAGGAATCATGACATTCTACTGTTTTATGTCTAAAATCCTGACATTAGTCTGACAGTACAGCAGGACAGGTGGCGGTTCTAAACATAAAAAAAAAAAAAAAACTACACGACTATCCTAGAAAATGCATATTTTGAACGCAGCCACTTAGCTCCTTTAAATTTGTATATTTGGGTTCCTTAGGACTTGCTGACAAAGAATATGTTAAACGTTACGCAAATAGTCTAGGAATTACCAAATTATAGCCAAAAGAAATAGTGAGGGATGTCAGACAACACCCAAATCAGAATCGCTCAGTGGCAGATTTTCACCCCACCATTGTATGGGAAATGGGTCTCCATGTTAAATCCGATTTGATTGGAGCGCAATAAATGTACGGCTAAACACGATTAGTCGGGCTATAAATACTATCTTTTGTTGTCAGGGGAAACGGGAGTAGGAGTACTTTTTTTCAAACGATTGGGTAAACATGGCACGATTGGTTAGACCCGCGAATATAGTCAATCAGAGGCGTCAGGTCACCACCACATGTTCAAATAAACTTACTACAGAACCAGTGCGTTGAGCACCAGTGCATATTTTTCTAAATAAAAGCCTGGGACATCGGCAGATCGAAGTTGTGCTATATACATTGCCATTCAACGTAACTGTGTATTATTCCATGAATTGTGGTAAGCTTGATATATTCAATATCTTTTTAATGAAAATTGAATGTAAATTGATAATTTATGTCTGTATATATGTGTGGTTCAGTAGCGAACATGAGGTAAAGCCTATATAGTGCTCCAACCTGAACAGAAGGTGTCGGAGGAAAGTAAAACTGCATGGAATTGCCAAACAGTACACTGACACCTATATTATTGACTAGAAAGAAATAATGCTGGAATTGCAGAGGCGTGGTAACCATTAGGGAGGAATATACTGGTGTAAATTATTTCAGATGAAGCTGACAGTTGGCCTACCGCTCTGAACTCAGTGTTTGTTATGTATTGTGTTCAGTCTGTAAATGGATCATAAACTAGTTATGAAGTAGGAGGTACAACCTTCTTGTTTCAGGGACTGTGGTCCTAAAGTTATTGAGCAGCACCTGGTCAGAGCTTTGCTGGATCCAGAGGCGGACAGCATACTCCTTGGTCCATATAGCAAACAGTGAGGTGTCTCCAGAACACAGGGGAGCAATCGAGCAGAGGAGTCTTTTCCTGCCGACATCACGAAAGATAAGCCTATGTGGCCAGCGGAGCTCAACATTATGTAACCCCATCTTAAACTGACATTGTATAAAAATAAGAGGGGAAATTAATTGTTTTATTGCCAGGAACTGAGAACATCTCCAATACTAGTTCCAACAGAAACAAACACTTGAAGTCATGATGACAAATACCAACATAGCTTGAAAAACAAAACCAGTATTACCTCATAGTACCACTACACAACTGACACACATAAGATAATATTAATAAAATATGTCACTACAAGATTCATATTGATAAATTCTGTACATATAACTTGTAATATTTCATAGATATCATTGAAGCACTATACAAGGACACAAGCAGTGCTGTTTTTGCAAGCAATGACATTGGAGAATTTTTCAAAACAACTGTAGGAGTTCGCCAGGGATGTATCCTGTCACCAGTGCTCTTTAACATTTATCTAGAACATATTATGCAGGAGGCTCTCTACGATTATAAATCAACCATATCGATTGGAGGCCGACCTCTGTGTAATCTACGTTTTGCTGATGATATTGATCTGATAGCTGGAACAGAATCAGAACTTCAAGACCTTACCTCTAGACTGGAGAAAGTAACAAGAACATATGGGATGGAAATTAATATAGAAAAAAGCAAGATATTGGTGAATAGCCATAAGAAACATGTTCCGACCAACATTACGTTAAATGGGCAAACGTTAGAAGAAGTTAACACCTTTAAATATCTCGGGTCCACTATATGTAGTGATGGAAGATCAAATAAAGAAATCAAGACAAGACTTGAGATGGCCTCAGCTGCCATGACAAGGTTGAATGTGATCTGGAAAAGTAACATCAGTTTTCCTGTGAAGATCAAATTATACAAATCACTTGTATTATCTATTCTCTTGTATGGGTGTGAGGGCTGGACACTCACTGCAGATACGGAGCGAAGGATTCAGGCTTTCGAGCATAAATGTTACAGAAGAATTTTGCGCATTTGCTATAAAGAGCACAAAACAAATGTCTATGTTAGAGAGAAGATAAACACCTATGCAGGCCATCAAGAACCACTTTTGTCAATAGTGAAACGTCGAAAGCTTGCCTGGTTTGGGCATGTAACTCGTCATGACTCCCTTTCGAAAACGATCCTCCAGGGAACAGTCGAAGGTAAACGGAGAAGAGGAAGGCAAAGAAAATCCTGGGCTGATAACATCAAAGAATGGGCAGGACACGGTTTCTCCACACTTGTACGCATTGCTGAGAATAGAGAGCAGTGGAGGACCCTGTCTGCTGATGCTTCCACCATGGCACCCCTACGACCCATGACGGGTTATGGGTTGAGATGAGATGATAACTTGTAATTAAAATTGATTGTGATTCCTGGTTCACTTTGTATTTGAATCAGGACACATATATATTAATGAAAAGTACTTAATACATATTGATATTTGAAAATTTACCAGTGACTCATTTAAGATAGTCTTATAGCATGATACATGTGTGTGAGTGTCACAGTGTTGTCAAGTGTGGTGGAATAAATTAAATTGTTTATCTGTCTGTTGTTGTTGTGACTTACACTTCATCATATACATACCCTAGACATTTAACGTAGTCATCACAATATTCCAGAATAATTCTGACTGAGGTATAAATATGTGGTAGCAAGTAAGGTCATCTGTAATACACTACACTTATTAGATACAGATACCTTCACAGCTGATCTCAGTCAGTACACTAAGTCCCCTATAAATATTTATAATATCCCACTTTACCACAGGAAGCATAGTAACATCAGACGGCAAAACAAACAAAGACATCAGTAACAAAATGAATAAAGCCAGAACAGCCTTCGCCAGCTTAATTTTTTAAACAACATATTTTTTTTTTTTTAATAAAGTGTTGTCTCGTTTTGGCGAGGCGCGTCCCGTTCAACCTAGTCGGTACAGCGGAAACACCAAATTAAGATTATACTTTCTGTACTTTTATATGGCGCTGAGTGCTGGAGAGTAACAGAAAAAGAAATGTCCAAATTATCCTCTTTCCACACAACCTGCATAAGGACAATTCTTCGAATTTTTTTGGCCGAATACCATCTCCAACCAAGAACTGCTTACACGGTGCAACCAAAAAGATATCCATACCATCATTGTGGGCAGAAGCTAGAACTTGGTTGACTACGTCCTCAGAAGAGACCCTGACACCTGACAAGAAGTGCAATGCTATGGACCCTAGAAGAATGGTGAAAGAGAAGCAGACCAAAGATATCATGCTAGAGAACTGTGGAGGCCGAGATGCAAAGCATGAACCAGAGTTGGTGCGCTGCACGAAGAATGGCTACCGACCGAGCAAAGTGGGGACAGTTCGTTTCTGTCCCACAAGACGCCACTAGGCGTGATGGCCACTGCGTTGTCAGTCAGGAGCAAAGGGTCCTAGAATAGAAGGAAATCAGTAAAACAGAATACGTCATTACATCAGTAAAACAGGATACGTCATTACATCAGTAAAACAGAATACGTCATTACTTCAGTAAAACAGCATAGGTCATAACATAAGTAAAACAGAATACGTCATTACATCAATAAAACAGCAAAAGTCATAACATAAGTAGAAGTGAATACGTCAATACTTCAGTAAAACAGAATTAGTCATTATATCAACAAAACAGAATAGGTCATTACATCAGTAAAACAGCAAAGGCCATTACATAAGTAAAACAGAATACGTCATTACATCAGTAAAACATAAGAAGTCATTACATCAGTAAAACAGAAGAAGTCATTGCAGCAGTAAAGCACAATAGTCCATTATACCAGTAAAACAGAATGACTCATTACAGCAGTAAATCAGAGTAGTCCATTGCACCAGTAAAACAGAATAAGTCATTACATCAGTAAAATAGAATACGTCATTACATCCGTAAACAGCAGCAGTGATAGACTACATCGTAGATGACGGATCCGGCTGTGGGTTTTCATTGAACTTCGGCCTCTTCTTGTTGCATACAACCGAGAGTTTACTTCCTTTTCTTAAGTTTCTTCTCGCAAAGCGTTCTAAGTAGCAGGATATAATTTCAAGAACACTATTGCCTCGCTCCGAGTCAAGGTCATTATCAAAGAACAGGTCCATAAGTACACAACTGTACAGACCATGATCACGCGTGTGACCATGGTCTGTGCTATATGTGCATGAGGCTGGCAACCTTATCATTTAAAACAAATTGCCACAGAACCCACCGCTGCAAGAGCATGTGAATGCTTGCTGTAGTTATCTTGCAACAAAAAACTAGCTGTAGTTTAAGCTAGCAGGGAGAAAGAGAATGAAGCGGTATACTGTGTATTCCTCGACATCACTGGGGGCTTGATAAAGCTCCTTTTTTAGGTCACCACGTTAATAACGACTGATTTTTGTGATATACGTTAATAAGGGCTTGACGAGATTAAGTGGTCAACTCAAACCCGGCACAGTGTTGGTCATATAGGTCACCTTGTCCCGGAACGTAATGAGGCCCCGACAAGAATGTATTGTTGACAATGAGTGTTAGTATGAGTGTCAATGCGCGAATGCATAAATGGTTCTGTAGAGTTGACAAGTTGGTAATAATGCACTCATACCCTCACGGCTGGAAGTCAATGATAACTGGAACTACTGTGGACTAGAGATGGCTACTGTGTGTATGTGTCGAAACAATGCGTCGAAACTGCGTCGTACCCGAACGATTCGATGCGCAGCCTTCTTGCGGTGTCGATACAGTGTCACGTCCTGTCTGTTTTGCAGAGACACACTGTCTCACGCAGATTCGACACATAGCCTGCTTCGAACAGCAGTTTCAGTTCCCGTCTGCTTCGCTGTTTTGCAAAAGGCACACTGGTTCCATAGTTCTTTTTCATTCAAGCGCTCATTATACGCATGTTACGGTACTCTTGATTCCTGACTTCAGGCGCTCTCGTAAGAAAACGTGTTTTGTTTATACATAAAATAGTGTTTAAAACTTGTGTTCAACCTCATTTAATCTTCATTTATGGCGGGGAGAAGCCCTGTTTGGGATTATTTTGTAAAGATCAAAGACAACAAAGTAAAATGTAACGTGTGTTCTGGTATTTTATCATTCAAGTGTTCGTCAACTTCAAGTATGATGTCACCGTGGTGGTGAACTCCTAGGACTGGTTGCGGCACCAATTAAACTAAATGTCACCGCTGGACTGGGTGTTTTAAAGACTGGTCCAAGAAGGCACCAATTAATCTAAATCTCACAGTGCCGGTGTGTTGATTAAGACTGGTCCAAGAAGGCACCAATTAATCTAAATGTGACAGTGCTATCTCTTCTTATTATAGTAAACTAGGTGACTGGGGCAGGCCTAGTTGTCTATATATAGCTCTCTACCTGAGAACACCAACAGATATGGTTTATACCTATTTTCTTCCCTTAAGGTTTTTATATTTATTCTGGCTTTTCCCAAGCCTTTCATCAACTCTTTCCTGAGTTGGTTTCCTTCATCTACTAATCCTGTCAGAGTTGACTCAATTTACTCAAATACCATCATCTTAAAACTCATATATGCAAATTAATACATTGGGTACACCTGTTGCGGTATTCTCATACTTATACCTGCTAGAGAGCTCATGTTTCATCCTGTAAATACAATCAAACTTCAATTGCATACTCATCATACTTGTAGCAGTTGATGTTGCAAAATTCATTATACAATAGCCCAACACGGCTATTAAATCCATGTTCTTCTGTAAAACTTCTCAGCTGCTGACTTAGTCTCAGTTTATTCACATCATAGTCAATTTTGTAGCTTCAGCTTCGTTTCTCCTTATTCTGCGCTCACTTAGTTGTAAGCGTCGTTAACCTTGTAATACCTTATTTCAACTTCTGAAATAATTCTATTCAATGTCTATCAAAAGTTATGAGTCAAAGGACCTACTTACTTTGGTTGCACCGAATCCTCACAACACTCATTTTTCTTACTATCACCCCTTTTCACTAAACTTATATTTTAAACACAGTTCTGTCTTTCATAAGTGAATAGATTCTACTACTCTAACTAGGTCTATAGGATTCTTCAGAAGTATTCATTCTGTTTCTCACAGAAATGTAACTTGAGCCTGGCAGAAAACACATTCCTGCCACTCTACGTCCTTAACCAGGACTGCTTCCTCCGAAAAATTTTTTTTTTTTTTTTTTTTTTTTTTTTTTTTTTTTTTTTTTTTTTTTTTAAATACCTTTATTGGGTCAATGTTTTACAACATAGTATTTACAGAGTTATACATTTCAAATAATGTAAATTACATAGTATAAAACTACTCCCCCCCCCAAAAAAAAAAAAAAAAAAAAAAAAAAAAAAAAAAAAAAAAAAAAAAAAAAAAAAAAAAAAAAAAAACCACTCCCCCCTTCCCCCCCCCCCCAACCCCCCTCCCCTCCCCAATATATTACAAGTCAATATTCGAAAACAGTTGAACAATGAAATGATTAATGATACATCAACAATGGGGTGGTGACCCCCTACCATGAAATGATTAATGAAGACATATGTGATGGAGTATTTACATTTATAATATTTACAAACAAAGCTGCCTGCTTTGTATAATGATCAAAAGGTCAAATATTTATTTAAGCAACCAAAAAAAGAATTCAAATTTGTTCTGTTATGTTATGTGTTACTTGTTCGTATATTTGTGAAAAAATTCTACTGTCATAATGTATGCCGTCATGTACTGCCCTATTCCTACATGTCCATACTAGGTATCTAAATTCTGTTAATAAAGTTAAGAGTTTAAGCTCCGTCTGTCTCGGTAGAGTCGGTAAAGTATTCAACATGACCGCTTGATACATGTTGAGTGATTGCGGTGTTTTGGAAGCTATCAGTGTTCTTAGTTTGTTTATTGTCGGGACCACTGTCCTACAAGTATAAAACAAGTGGTCCTCTGTTTCTATTGCGTTGTTACTGCACAGTTTACACCTTGGTGGCGCCTTGCCTGCTTTCATTGCTGAATGTTTACTCATGATAGGTGTTAAACCGTACAGTAACCTAAATGTAACTTGTTTGGCTTGTGGCTTGATGTCTATTGCATGAATGTTTGAGAAGCTTTGTGTGTAGTCTGTTATGAAAAGGTTGTACCCTCGTTTAATCCGTGTGCCTAAATAGGGTTCCTGTGCTGCAACTAGTAATTTATATATGAGTTTGGTGTCTTGTTTCACTAACTGTTCGTTTCCTTTTAGATGTTGTAAGCATATCCTATAAAAGGGTGGTGGGGTCCCAAAGAAATGTGGTTGATTATTTTCTAACTTGTGTAATTTAATTAACCTAAGTCCAATGTAGTAATGTGCTAATGGGTAAAGATCTGGATTTTTTATTATCTCCCCTATATATTTAACCCTTAAAGCTTTAATCTTAGTGTTGATGTCTTGTAAAGCTATCCCCCCTTTATGTTTGGGCTGTATTAGGGTTAAATGTTTAATGCTTTTAAAGGTGCCCTTAAAAATGAAGTTCCTAATTAGTACATTTATCTTAGTTGCCACTGACTTTGGCATAATCTGAATATTAGCTGTATATATAATTTTAGGCATAATGAAACAGTTCACTATGATACTTCTCCCAAAAATAGTAGCTGTCTTATATTTATATTTCTCTAACATGTTTTGAATTTTATCTACTAACTTTATCCATGTCTCTGTATTGGGATCATTGGGGTTACAAGAGTAGTTTATCCCATAAATTTTGATTCTGTTAACTTGCGTTAACTGAAAGGGAAAATCTGTTTTATTTGCCCATTTACCTAAACCCATTAAACTAGATTTTTGAATATTTAGTTTGGATTCGTTAGCGTATCCAAACTCTGTAAAGGTTTCTAATATCTTTCTTATGGAATCTACAGTTGCTGGAAGAAATAAAGTATCATCAGCATACGCTAATGATTTCCTTTCTCCATGCCCGGGTACAAAGGTCCCCGTGATGTTTACATCTTGCCTAATTTTTTCCAGCACTGGCTCTAATGTTAATACATATAACAGGGGAGACAAAGGACAACCTTGCCTCACCGATCGTGTCAGCCTAACCGGGTCACTTAAACTATGATTAATTAATATTTTACTATGGGGCTTTTTATATAAGATCCCTATCCATGTTCTAAAGTATGTACCTATATTGTTTGCTTGTAAAGTTTTGTGTAGAAAGGAATGCGATACCCTGTCAAAGGCTTTTTCCTGATCTAGTGATAGTATTGCACTTTGACACTGTCTATCATGCGTGTATGTAATGAAATCCCTTATGAAGTGTGTATGTCTACAAATGTTCCTACCATGTACACTACATTGTTGGTCAGGATGTACCAAATTTTTCATGAATAATTTAAGCTTCAGAGTGAGAGCTTTGGCCAAAATTTTATAATCAGTATTTAAAAGTGAAATAGGCCTGTAATTTTTTATTGACTTTCTGTCAGCATTATCTTTAGGTATTAAAGTGATAAAGGATTCATTTAGACTATTCGGAAGCTCTCCTTTCTGGAAGGCTTCCTCAAACACTTTAATTAAGAGGGGGCCTAAAATTGGGAAAAAGAAAAAGTAAAATTCTGCCGTTAACCCATCTGGGCCGGGTGATTTATTTTTCTGGAAAGTACTAATTGCTTCCCTTAAATTTTCTAAAGTTAAAGTTTCGTCTAATTTCTTGCTCTCATCATCACTTAAACGTTTTGTGTAATGTAGAAATTTATCCTGTGTGTTTACATTAGTTGGTTCTTTAGTGTATAGTTTTGTGTAGTATTCAAAAAAGGCGTGTCTAATATTAGTGTCTTCTGTCTGTTGTTTCCCATTCATATCAACTATTTCGTGGATTTGTCTACTGTGTTGTACATTTTGTTCAATCGCTAAATACTGTCTACTGGGTGTTTCTTGTGTAATAGTATTTAATTTTGACCTGAGAAGAGCTCCTTGGTATGTGTGTTGTTTGTACAGGTCTAACTGCTCTTCTAAAGAATGAATGTGTGGGTTAGATTTGTCTATCTGTTTTGTTAAACTTATTGCATCTTCTAATATATTTTGTTCCCTCTTAAAAGCCCTGTGTATTGTTGTTGCTAAAATCTGTGTTCTATCCCTTATTGTGTTTTTTAACAGGTCCCAATATTCTGCAATGTTGTTATTGGGGATATCCTGTGTGTAACCCTGAATGATTTGTGTTATTGTGTCTGTGAAGAAAGTATTTGTTAGCAAATTATTGTTGAATTTCCAATGTGGGGATCTCTTTAATTTTGTATATGTGTGTCCCGTACTTAATATTGTGTATACTGCTTCGTGATCTGTGAATTTAAGCGTGTTTTTTATGTGGTGAGTTTTGTGTATATTGTAACTGTTTGTTGCGTATATTCTGTCTAGTCTTGAGGCCTGTCTAAAATAAGGGTTTGTCTTGTCGTGAAATGTGAAAGCTTGTGTGTTCGGTTGTAGTTTTCTGTAAACGTCTACTAGGTCATGTTTGTCAAGGATGGGTTGTAAATGTCGTACTGATAGGGGGATTTGAATTTTCTTTCTCTGGGATACGGGTCCAAAGGAACTACTGTCTAAATTGGCCAAAACACAGTTAAAATCTCCTCCTAACACTATTCTAGTTCCTTTGTAGTGCTTATCTATAGTGTCATACAGTCCGTCGTAAAATTTGGGTTGGTCAGTGTATAGTGCAGGTGCGTATATATTGATAAGTGTGTGCGTGTCATGTTTATTGTGTTTGTTTTGTATTTGTATAATGACAATTCTGCCACAATTGTCTGTTCTATAATGTACTGCTTCCCAATCTTCGTTTATCTGGAGGATGGCAGTACCCCCATGGCAGGTGCCCCGGGCGAACCAACCATGTTTCAGACCTAATCTAATTACTATCTGGTCGGCATGATACCTAGAAGTAATCCCCGTTTGCTGCAAGAACAAAAAGTCGGGTTTCTCTTTTTTAATCAGTTTGATAACGTGCTCCAGTTTATTCCTCAAGCCGTTGACATTGAGGGATATAACAACTAGGCTGCTTGACAAAGTGGTATCTGAGGGTTGGCCACTTGTCACAAACTGTCTACATGGCAAAGTGGCAGAGTGGCCACTTGCCATATCTAAACTATTTGACAAAACGGGGGCTTGCGAACCGTCTGTAGAATTACAAAGCGGAGTAGTGATCTGAGGCTGGCTACTCACTACAGGTGGAGTACTCAGCAAAGGATAACTTCTTAACGGTTTATTATATGTTATAAGTGATGACCCTGGCAAAGTGGTAGGTTGGTCACCTGTTGCACATAACTTGCTTGACAGAGCGGTGCTTGAGGGCTGACCGTTATCTGTCATTACCAAGCTACCCAACACATCCGTGCTTGCACTTGTTGACAAAGCGGTGCATAGGGGCTGACCGTTGTCTGTAAAATGACTACTCGACACATTAGTGACTGATCGCTGGCTAAAGGTCGTTGTGCCCTGATGATTAGGGCCTAACGCAGTCGACGCTGCGTTGTCAGTCCCTTCCGCCCTGACAGGGAGAAGGGTTGGCTGCCTAAATAAAACTGTGCGCATGTTGTTTGTTAAGTGTGTAGTGTGAAGAAATAAAACATCAAAAAAACTACTTACATATTTTTTAAAAGACTCAAAACACAAATCATAACTAACACAACCTAAACTATAGTTGTTTTCATTATTTACTTTCAATTTTACAAAACTTTTGGCGAGTCTTGCTACTTGTCCAAAAAGGAGGCACACATGTCTGACACTGGATACCTGGTTACACTGGGCCCCAGTGCCGGGAAGGAAGACGTGTAAAGGTAAGTCCATTATTCACTGACGTCTTCAAAAAGCTTGTCCATCAATGAAGAGGCCCGTCTGTGACAATATGGCCTCCATATCGTCTTCTTCTGTCTCTGTCGCCCAACAGGAGGAGGCCTGGGTATTCACAGGTGTTTGTCCTTCTAGAAATTCAGTTCTTGCTGAGGATCTTCTTCTCGGGCTGCTAGGGGCTGACATGGGGCGCTCGTCAACGACAGGTGTCGACACGGTCCATCTCGGGGAGGGCTCTGTGGGCGCCTTTGGTGACGGCGGTAGGCTTTTTCTGCTTGGGGAGCTTTTCTTTGGTGACCTGCTCTCGTTTCTCTTGACTTCTTTGTTTCTCACAGGCCCTGTTGCCTGGAGCAGTAGTCTCTTTCTATTTCTTCTCTCTTCTTTGGAGAGAAACTCTTGGAAGCCTTCACTATCAACGTCCGCTCGGAGGTTCTCTAGGGCAGGGGGCTCATCTGCCCTGCTCTGTTCTGCCGGCGTTTTTTCAACAGCAGCCTCCTCTTCTCTTGTTTCTTAACCTGGGTGGGGGCCGCTCTTTTCTTTGGGCATTGGCTGACCCAGTGGTCATCCTGCCCGCACACCGCGCACTGTATTCTCCGTCCAGGCAAGGCCACCCAGATTCTCAAAACTTTGTCCTCTGCAGCTTTCAAATGTGCAAAGTGCGGTATTTGGTGTTCGGACGGCTTGTATGAGAAGTTCCACATGTCGTGGGCGTTTTTTACTCTATAAACTTCTGCATCTTTATCCCCCGATACCTCTGCCGCTACTCTTCTTACTGCCTCGGGCCTCATCGTGGGTGGCATCCAATGCAGCATGCCCTTGGATCTTTCCTTATCTTGATGTTCAATCTGAATGGTCATCTGTGGGTTGGTCCACTCAAGTCTTTTTCCATGTAGGCCTTTATAGTGTTTTAGCTGGGCTGCTGCTGTTAGTGTAGCATACCATTTGTATGGACTCGCAAAACGGTACAACGTGGCAACACCACTCAGGCCGACACCGGCTGGTCCAGCTAATATGCTTGTTATTAGGGAATATGACGCCCTGTTGGCTTGCGGCCCTGTAATTGTTATTACCAGTGTCCCTGGTCTGTGGAGCGCACCTCCTTCTAAATCTTCATTCAAATCTATTGGAATGACAGGCACAATGGGTGCAGGCATTATATTTTCTTTTTCTTGGTTGAAAAACCAAATTAAAGCAAAACAAACAAAAAACACCACAAAGTTAGCCTGGCTAACCCGCCAAGCTAACACCACAAAAGTCTTTTTTTTTTTAAATACCTTTATTCAGGTCAGTGTAACAATATTATTTACAACAATTTTTACAAATATCACAATATCACATCAATAAAAGAAACCCCTCCCCTAAAACCCAATGTCCCAAACAATATCACAATCACTACCAAAATTTTGGATGATGAAGTAAATGAGGCTATAAACATCGACACCCTACTGTGAGATGATTGATGAAGACTTATACACTGAAGGTTATCAAAGCAACTTGCTTGTAAGATTTTTACATTTTAACATGAAATATTTACAAAATTATATGAAGACATACACTAAAAGTTATCAAAGCAACTTGCTTGTAAGATTTTTATATTTTTACATGAAATATTTACAAAATTATATGAAGACTTAAGTACACAAAAGTTTTAAAACTGTTCTATTATGTTTTGTGTCATGCGTTCGTATATTTGTGTAAATATTGTACTGTCATAATGTCCATTGTCGTATACAGCTCTGTTCCTACATGTCCAAACAAGGTATCTAAAGTTAGCTAACAAAGTCAGTAGCTTAAGTTCTATTTGTCTCGTCATGTGTGGTAACGTGTTCATTGTGACTGCTCTATATAAATTAAGTGTCTGTTGTGAGTGTGGGCCTATTAATTTCCTTAACTTGTTTAAAGTGGGGGCCACTGTCTTACATGTGTAAAATAAATGGTCTTCTGTCTCTATAATGTTGTCACTACACAGTTTACATTTGGGCGCTAATCTGTTTGCCTTTATTGATGATCTGTTAGCTATTGGTGTTAAACTGTGTAGTAGTCTGTAAGTGACTTCTTTTGCTTGTGGTTTAATGTCTATTGCGTGAATGTTTGTAAAACTCTGTGTGTAATCAGTTATAAAGAGGTTGTACCCTCTTCGTGTCTTTATAGGTGTTTCCTGTGCTGCAACTAGAAGTTTATATATAAGTTTGGTGTCTTGTTTTATTAAGTGTTTGTTCCCCTCTAATTCTGTAGACATATTTCGTAAAAAGGTGGTGGTGTACCAAAAAAAAAATGGGGTTGATTGTTATTCAACTTACAAAGGTTTAATAATCTTAAACCAATGTAGTAGTGTGCCAGCGGGTATAGACTCGGGCACTTTATAACATCCCCTATGTATTTAATTCTTAAAGCTTTAATTTTAGTATTTATATCCTGTAGAGCTATTCCCCCTTTATTTTTAGGTTGTATTAGAGTAGTGTGTTTAATACTGTGCCAGGTATTTCTAAAAATGAAGGTCCTAATTAGTTTATTTTATTTCTGTTATAATCTTTTTAGGGACTATTTGTATATTTGCTGTGTAAATTATTTTTGGCATAATAAAACAATTAACTATAATACTTCTTCCGAAAATGGTAGCCGTTTTATATTTGTAAATTTCTAACATATTTTGGATTTTCGCTATCAATTTTGTCCATGTTTCTTTATTGGGGTCTTGAGGATTAAAAGAAAAGTTAATTCCATAAATTTTAATTTTATTCACTACCGTTAATTGAAAAGGGAAATCTGACCTATTGCCCCATTTTCCTATTCCCATTATGCTAGATTTTTGAATATTTAGTTTGGATTCGCTAGCGTATCCAAACTCTGTGAAAACCTCTAAGATATTTTTTTATAGAATCCTTTGTTGTTGGAAAGAATATCGTGTCATCGGCGTAGGCCAACAATT